>OX463756.1:39231186-39460349 GCA_949824845.1 Rhingia rostrata | reverse complement strand
GGCAGTTTTCGCTGTGGTTGCCAATATTGGCAGAAGGAAAAATTCTTCTGCCTGACAGCGAAATGTTATTCGTCATCGCCGAGTAACAATCTGTAGAAATGGTTCTTCCATATCCTCAACATCGGCCTTGTCTCCACTTCGACATTTCTTTGTTAATCGCGGCAGGATTCTTTTCGAGCCTTTTATCTTTGGCGTTGACGTTTTACACTTTGGTAAGACTTTTTTTTCTCTGAAAAGTCGGTGTTCTTCCATTCTTATTTGCCAATAGCGCTCAATGGCAGCTCTCGTCTTCACCTACAGCTTAACCTTGAGGGCTTCGTTATTGGTTACTAGCAACTGTTGGCATTCTCAGTAAACCAGTGGTTTCTTGCTGTTGGGCTCGAGGAATCAAGCACATCAGTACCGGCTGATCAAATGGCTTGTTGACATCGTTGCCATTGTTCTTCGACATTCGATGCTGTTGGTATGGTGTTAATCGAGAGGTTTAGGGATACGCGTTGCGCGAAGGTCTTGGCGGTCTCTTGCGATTGCAGTCTGTCGATATCAAATTGTTTTCCATTATTTCTAGATTGTTGTGGTGTGGTGGATTTCCGCATTCTTAACTTGTCTGCAACAAGGTAGTGGTCCGAGTGGATGTAATGCCCTCGGAATGTTCGGAAATCCAAAATAACAATAAAATCAGTCCTTTCCGAGGCTATTTGTTGCTTCGTAACAATAGGATTTTGCTTTGGGTCAACTACCAACCCATAGAAAAAGGGTGGGTAGTTAACCCAAAGCACAACCCCCAACCTGTAGGGCCAGTTCCAATTTATTAAATACCCCTAGGTTACGGGGCCATCAACGTGTTCAGCCTGTTCAAGGGCCTGACTCGTTCATTAGATTCCTAAAAAAAACTATAATCCGAATATGTCGAAGTATGTCAAGCAACTCAAATGAGACCAGTATCCGATGGTTACCATTTGAAGGTGGAAATAGGCACTATTAGTGGTAGTCAGAGTTACAACCACTCGACATTGACAAGTTAAGGCCAATCAGACACTACCCTCCTTCTACAACATCCAACCATCCAACCATTCAGTTGAATTATTTTTGTTATCACTTTTGGCGTTTTATGTTAAAACAAAAAAAATTGACATGCGATTTTTTTTAAAATGAATGTAAATCCTTATAATTGCCTTTATTCCGTGTGCTTTTAGGAAATATATTTTTTTTTATAAAGTTTCAAGCTTTTCTATCTTTTTATAAACGAACACAATAAAATAACTTTAAAAAAAATACGAGCTAAATAAATAGCAGGCGCTAAAAAAATCATTAACGTAATAATGCACTCGTTGTTAAAATATCATACTAGATCAACATGTCGGAGTTTTGCGTCAGCAATTACTTGTTAAAAAAAAAATACTGTGTCCTGGTTTACAACCTAATTTCATTCAATTTACGTTGATGGAAATATCTTATCCGGCAGGGAACATCTGAAGATGACTTTTATATTTCTTTTTTTGCTTTGATTCTAAAAAGCTACTTACTTCAATTTGGATTGTGTTTATATACGAGGTAAGGGAAAAGAGAAACGCGTTTATATAGACATAGACAAAGGTATTATTAGCTACCCTTATGCTTCAGTATTATTTGCGAGATTCAATTGATTTTGCTTAGCTTTGTATGGCATAGATACATAAAAAGAGAAAAAAATGTTTTATTGTAGATGCTTTTTCTTTGCAAATATATATGCAATTGATACTCGTACGTAGACGACTCTTCTCACTTGATCTATGACTTTGGGATAAAAGTACATGTACACACAACATTTGTTGTAAACGTAAATCCCTTATTTTTGCATGCAATAGTAAACTTTAGTTAGAATGATCGGACTAAGATTAGATGAGTCGTTTTGCTCAAAAACTTCGAAGGTAATTGCAATACGCCTCTCATGAAAGCCATCGTCCAAGACTAAGTCAGTCGATTTTCAAAAGCGAGAAGAACTTTTCATCAGAAAAATCGTTGACATGAAAAGGTGGTAATTGCATATTGTCTAGTGCGGTGCAGGATGGCGGTGGTTCATCCTCTCCCGAAAAATGGAAAGGATGGCTCTAATCCAGCGAATTCGCAGTCGGTAAGTCTGCTACCGAGTGTCAGTAAGTTTGCGAAAAGATTCCATCCCAACATTTATACACAATGACAATCCAGCTGTCTTCTCGCTGCCAGATTGTGTCCATTCTCCCCCTGTACTAGAGAACGGCGATTTAATCGCATGATTCACCAGCTAAACATATATCCTTGTAGATTTTCGTTGGGGATTTCGTCCAAGTAAATTTCAAGTGTAAGTCGGGCCATTTAATAGAGATGGTCGCGGATGAACCGAAATGCCAACGGCCAACGAAAAAAGGAGAACGACGTTCGAATCTGCACATGGAATGTTTGAACATTAAACAGGAGAGGTGCAAGCGAACAACTAGCGGAAGCCTTAAACTGCTGCAAAGCAGACATTACTGCCATCCAGGAAACACAATGGAATGTGTCGGGCAGAAAGAGGATGAAAAACAATGACATATATATCGGATCGAGTTATAGTGAGCAGGAACATCGACTATTCGGATGGGACTTTGTCATAAGTGCCAGGCTTTGACAAGAAGTCTTATGCTTCCAAGACATTAGCAACGCACTGTAACAATCTTCATCAAGGTCAAATTCGCCAAAAATAAGCCTAAATACGCTCACGCACCGCCAGAGGAAGAATATGATATACCGAAAGACTGATTCTATGAACTCCTTGAAAGAACCTATAAGCGACTACCGAAGTACGATTTGAGCAGCATTGTCGGAAATAATTGACTCCGCTACGGAACAAAATGCCACCATAGCCAGCACACGTTTTCCTCACCTAGATTAACGAAAGACCGGTCAACCAAATTGATCACATTGCGATAGAAAAGAGACACGCAGCCAGTATTTTGTATGTCCGAAAATTACGAGCAGCTAACATCGATAATCCAGTAATACTGTGAAAAGAATTAATGCCAAAAGACTGCAATCGCAAGAGACCTCCAAGAACTTCGCGCAACGCGTATCCCTTAAATTCTCGCTTACGATACCACCAGCATCGAATGATGACGAACAATAGTATCCATGCCAACAAGCCATTAGATCAGCCGCAACTGATTTCTCACGCCCACCAGCATGAAACCCCTTGCTTGATAAGGAGTGCCGACATATGCTTGCAGCCAAGAACGAGGCCTACAGCCTACGCTGCAGGTGAAAAAAAAGAACAAGAAAAGCGCGCGATCGAGGATACTGAGAGGTGCCACTCCAAGAACGATGTTCGCAAGTTTTACCAAAGTGTAAAACGTCGAAGCCAAGAATACAAGGCACGAACAGAATCCTGTCGAGATGAACATGGAAATATCGTAGTTGAGACACAGTCGATGCTGAGGATATGGTAGGACCACTTCTGCAGACTGTTAATCGGCGATGACGGACAACATTCCGCTGTCAGGCAGAACTCAATATTGGCAGCGACAGTGCAAAACTGCCAACCACCCGACCTGAGCGAAGTGAGGATAGCAACATCTCAATTCAAGCTTAATTAGGCTGCCGGAAATGATGGCCTTCCCGCTGAGCTTTATTAAGCCGGCGGAGATGACTTGGTAAGTCACATCCACCAACTCATATGCCGAATCTGGTCGGAAGAAAGTATGCCTGAAGAATGGCACATAAGCATCGTTTGCCCGATCCACAAGAAAGGAGACCCTCTAAACTGCGCCAAGTACAGAGGCATATGTCTACTCAATATCGCCTAAAATATCCTCTCTGCCGTAATATTTGAACGCCTGAAACCATTTACCTACAACCTGATCCGCCCTTATCAATGCGGTTTTATGCCAGGAAAATCCACAACCGATCAAATTTTCACACTTCGGCAGATCATGGAAAAAACACATGCAGTCCAAATCGATATACGCCACCTATTCATCGATTTCAAAGCCACATACGACAGCAGAGCCATGCCTAGTTTTTGTATACCGCCTAAACTCATCCGTTTGGGTAGGATGACGATGGAGAATTCTCGCTGCTTCATCAGGGTCGGAAACGATCTCACCTACACATTTGATTCCAAAAGAGGATTTAGGCAAGGCGATGCGCTGTCATGTGACTTCTTCAATCTGATTCTTGAGAGGATTGTGCAAAACTCACGATCCAACACCAGAGGCACAATTTTCCAAAAATCTGTTAAACTACTAGCATACGCCGCAATATTGACATCATTGGTATGACCCAACGTGATGTCATATCCACGTTTGAAGGAAGCGGTAAAAATAGGCTTAGCAGTAAATGAGGGCAAGACGAAGTATATGCTGTCAACACGAAAGGACACACAATATCCACACACAAAGTCCAAATCGATACCCAATGCCTATTCGCATACGACAGAAATTATAGAGACGAACTATACAGAGCCATGTCTTGTTTTGGTATACAGCTTGCACATCCGCTTGTAGCCTTCTCATATGTTTTTATAAGGAAATTATTCAACAAGTACAACCAACTTCTGAAAAAAGCGTTCTTATCATATAATCGAATTGAAATGTTATTCGCAATCGCACAAAAACTCACTCAAAAACTGAACAAACACAAACAAATTATTCTTAACAAATTTTAATTAGCTGGCTTGAAGAAAAATCTGGCGTACTGAATTCACAGGAAGTTCCATTCATAATGTGTTACTTAGACTAACTTCCCTAAGTGGATTTAGTAATTACAACAAAAGAAAAAAAGTTTATTAATAAGCAACGGTGGCGGTCCATACAAATTCAACAAAGCATCCTGACCAGTAAATGGGACAGAGGACGAAAAATGAAATTAAAGCAAATTAAATGGATTTGCGGATTATCTTTGTTTGGCGAAACAAAGGCTGATGTGTGCGTAGGAATCTGAAAGATTTCCTTATACAATTTTGTGAATATTGGTGTTGGTGCGATGATGGGATGCGCTGCGCCGAACAGCGTGTGCCTATTTAAACAAATCAGGATGGCATCCATCTGGAACATCCCCAATACAAAAGCACGTCTCATTGTTGGGAGACGCGAAACTTTCTTATTCGGAAATCATTGAGGCAAATTCAGACTTTTTCTTGCCCATTATTAATTTTTTTTTATTTGTTGTGTTCTGTGTGCCTTTGAGGTTATGTTTGGATGTACGTGATGGATTAGTAGGAACTTTTTGAGGATTCAGTTCTGTTGCTTGGGTGTATTTTTTTTTTACTTTGTTAAAGGTTGAATTGAATGGCCTTAACAAACAAATTGAATTACAAAACTAAGTTGTTAGCACGATGTCGTTTTGTGTTTAAATTAGTTTGATCAAGCTTTAAGCTAAGTGACATGGCTAGAGATCTAAAAAGTAGACTTATATTTGGTGCTCCATCATTTATGACGATATGTATGTTGAAAAACCTGACATTTCTCAACCGATTGACTTGAGCATGCATTTTTTGAGACGCGAATTCAGTACACTTTTAACAATGAATTGCTTCACAACAAAACAACGCGAAATAGTGACTCGAACATTGAAAAAAGTGGTTCAGTTGTATTAACTCAAGAAGATGAAGTATTGGTTGAAATCACCTCAAAATCTAGAAGCCAAATTCAATCCGGGATATGATGGTAACCATATTAATTTTAAAATGTATTACATCTCCCTCGATCCCACTTACTACTCGCTTCCTTGAGTGGCGCTATGGTCCGGAATGAACCTGGGCCTCAACCAACATGCCTCTCCAATTAGCGCGGTCCTTGGCTAACTGCCTCCGGTTGCGCACTCTATGTTGGTTGTGGTCGGTTTTTACATATGCGCGCCACTTAAGGTGAGGTCTTCCTCTACTGCGACGGACGTATGGCTGGGAATTGAAAACTCTGCGAGCCGGAATATGGGTGTTCATTCCTTCTATAAAGGGGAAAGTCGCTGTACAGCTCGTATAGTTCTTGGTTGAATCTTCGCCTCCATAGCCCGTCAACGCAAACGGAACCGACGATTTTTCGAAGAATTTTTGTCTCGAATGACTAAGGATTTCCTCATCCGCTCTTGATACGGCCGATTCTTCAGCGCTGTAGAGCAGGACTGGCATGATCAGGGTCTTATAAGGATCTCCTCAGTAGTTCGAGTGACACCCTTACTACTAAATTGCCTTCTTAGAACGAAGAAACAGTGGTTGGCAAAAACAATTCTTCGTTTAATTTCTGACGAGATGTTGCTGTCAGAGTTAATAGCGGAACCGAGATAGACAAAGTATCGCACTACCTCTAAGTTATATCTGTCAATGGTCGATGCTTTGTGTCCTTTCTTGTTGACAGAATATACTTGGTCATGCCCTCATTGGTTGCATTTTTGCTGCTTCCTTCTCTATACTAGCAAACGTTGCAATTGAATCTGGTTGAGTCCTACCAACGATGTCAATATCGTCGTTGTACCGATTTTTAGAAAATTGTGCCTTTCGTGTTGCTTCGGGAGTTTTGCACCATCCTCTCAAGAATCAAATTGAAGAAATCACGTGACAGCGACTCTGGTGGAGCAGCGAGAATTCTCCATCGTCATCCTACACAAATGGAAAAGTTTGGGCGGTATACCAAAACAGACATGGCTCTGTATAGTTCATTCAATGCTTTCGTATGTGGCTTTCAAATCGATGAATAGATGGTGGGTATCGATTTGGGTTTCTTTATCGATTTGGATTTCTTTCGTTTTTTGCAGGATCTGCCGAAGTGTGATTGGTTATGGACTTTCCTTGCTTTAAACCACACTGATAAGGGCCATTCAGGCTGTTTGCTTTCAGCCATTCACATATTACAGCAGATAGGATCTTGTAAGCGATGTTGAGGAGACTTATGCCTCTGTAGTTGCCGCTGTTCAGAGGATCTCCTTTTTTGTGGATTGTACCTCAAGCGTCTGTACCTCAACTACTATTTTTTCTTGTTCATCTCGACTGGATTGTGTTTGAGCCTTGAATCCTTGGCTTTGACGTTTCAGACTTTGGTAAACCTTGCGGACGTTGTTCTTGGAGTGGCACCTCTCTATATTCTGGATCGCGCGATCTTGTCTTCTTTCCAAAAAGCCAGTGTGCTACTTACTCTTCTTCTCTGCAGATAGAGCGCAATGGCAGCTCCCGTCTTCAATTGCAGCTTAGCCATGTAGGCCTCGTTCTTGGCTGCGAGCATTATTCGGCATTCCTCATAAAACCAGCGGTTTCTTGCCGGTGGGCTCGTGAAACCTAGAACATCAGTTACGGGTTATCTAATGGCTTGTTGTCATCGTTGCCAATGCTCTTCTATATTTGATGCTGTTGATATGGTTTTGGTCGAGATGTTAAGGGGTGCCCGTTGCGGAAAGGTCATTGCGGTCTCTTGTGATTATAGTCTTTCGAAATTAGATCTGTTTACAGTATTTCTGGAATGTTGTGGCATGGTGGATATCCGCATTCTTACCTCAGCTATAAAAGGGTAGTGGTCTGAGTCTATGTTAGCTCCTCGGAAATCCAAAACATTGGATGCGTGCCTCTTGACTATCGCAATGTGTTCGTTATCTGGAGACTGCTATGGATATGGATATCGAGTTGACGAAACCGTATGCTGGCCTTAGTGGCATATCGATTCGCTGTGTTTCTGATAATACTGCTAAGTATGTCTTCTCTTCCTGCCTTTGCTTTGAAATCTCCCAGCAAGATTTTAGCACCGTACTACGGTAGCCGCTCATAAGTTTTGTCTAGGAGCAATTCTTAGCTATATCATCTCTTTCCGCTGTTGCGGCGTGAGCTCATATAAGTCTTATGTCGGCGAATTTGGCTTTGATGCGGATTGCTAAAATGCGTTCGATAATGTCTTGGAAGCATAAAACTTCTTGCCTAAGCCTGGCACCTTCAACAATTCTGCATACGAATTGTCGCTGTGTCAGCTCACTAGAACACGAGTCGTATTAGATGTCACAGTTTTTCATCCTCTTTTTGCCTTGCCTATCGCATCGTTTTTTTTGAATGGCAGTAGTGTCTGCTTTGTAACAGTTTTGGGCTTCCGCTAGTTGTTCTCCTCTACCTTTCCTGTCCTGGTATTTTGGTTTAGCAGGGTCGTTAACAATAAAATCGGTCCTTTATGAGGCTATTGGTTGCATCCTAACAATGTTTTTTCCATGGGTGGGTAGTTAACCCAAAGCCCAACCCATAACTTGTAGGGCCATAGGACCCATAGGGTATGTGGCCATCAGTTTCCACTACAAGATTGAGCGCTGCGGTTGGGCTTTCGGTTCAGCTGCCACAATCTCTGTTCAAGGGGACTCTCTTACCCTTGAGACACCTATATAACCTGTTGACCGAATATGTCAAAGTAACTCATATAGGTTCGCCTGGGCCAGCAGGTCGAGGTTTCTATGTCAGTATGACCAGACTAAGTTTATATTGTTGCTGCTTTTCGTCTTCTTATCAACACTCGCACTTATCGTTAGGCAAGTCAATTCTGGTTGGATGAAATAAATATCCGATTCTGTGCCATCAATTCATTTTTTTTTTTAAATTCGCAAACCGATATTTCAGTAACGTGGTTTTCTCTGATTCAATTTAATTACATATCGGTAAGGTCCTAAATAATATATCCCATCAGTTACTTCCATCACCAAGTATTTTCAACTTCTAAATATCTGAAATCCTAATTTTCTAACAAAACTTTTTCTTATAGATACAACTAATATCATTAAATGAAATTCATTCATTTCTATAAACGTCAGATGAATGTCAGAGACAAAACCACCCCCATATATTACGCTTTCGCCTCGTGTCATTCTCCCCTGCCGTTGTCCTATGTCATATTAAATGAATTTCTAGTATTCATCGGTTGTAACTCCAGAGTAAACGTCGTTTTATAAGGCATTCCCCATATCCACGCCTCCAGCATCGGGAGTCGGAAGCATAACAGCGGCACAGGACTACCAGAAGGACATCCCTGCTGCCAACATTGATAATGATTTTTTTATTATTTTTATTCGCCCATTTCACGATGGAAGAATGTTGATGTTGATGGCACTACGTGAACAAGACGAAGCTTCAGTTTCTCGAGGAAGTCGTATAAGATATCCTATACATTTATAGAGTATTGGTTTGAGATTAGAAATAATTTTGGGTCCTGTTTTCTTTGGCTAGATGTTTGTTTTCTTTTTCAACCCTAACGGGGAGTTTATCTTTATTTTTTTTTTCTCTGCTACTTCCTCTTGTTACTACGGCATAACAAACCGAACAATAAACATGAAAATCTTGAGTACAGTACATTTCCGAAAGGATAACGCTATTTTATGTTTCCGACATATATATGTGGGAGCTTGTTCATTTAATACCAGCTTTTTATGGATATGTACATGTGTGTATCTATTTTTTGTTTTGCTTCTTTCGAGGAAATGAATAAATTTCGGGATGACGAAGAAAAACGTAGGAACTTGGAAGTACGTGTGCATTACGTTTAAACTTGTTCGTAGGTTATAGATTTGATCACTCGTAAGAGCGTATATCGTGGGAGGTACGTGCCTATGTCAATATATGTAAAGCCACCCTATAGGAAATGTTTTGCTGCCGATTCTGGCCGTAGTAAAAATGTCCTGCATTGAATTATATGACTAATGGAGAAATGGTAGACTTTTTTAAAACGTCTATCGAGACTGTATCAGAGTGGATTAAATTATTCGATGGGTAAGAGATATACATATACAAAAATCAATATGATTTTCCCAGCATTCCAATCGGGATAAGCTTTGAATAAACATTTTAATTTTGCATTTCATCCTGGGACTTGCTAATAGATCTGCTAGGAATATTCGCAATCAGTTCTGGTATTTAGCCTCTGTAAATTTTACAACGTAATGGCCAACCGTCGTACATTACAAACTCGAAACATTCACTTGAATGATTTGAAAATATCTCCGGAGGGAGATGCCAGCCAGAAACTATGGCGTTTATATTGGATTCCATTTCATAAAGTTTCCAATACTTAGCAAGTTGATGGTAAATAGTTTCTGCTGTCATTGCATCGCAGTTGTTCCCGGATGGCAGAGAAGTTTGAATGCCAGGAGCGGTCACTTATAGAATTCGGTTTTAGTTTTAGTATACAAAGGGATGTGATGATAAAATGTTGTTCGATTGACATCGTCTATGGGATGTTTGAAATAGTCCTTGAACATTGATTGTTTGAGAGGCAATTGAATAACTTTGCAGAAAGGAACTACTAGATGAATTCGTATAATAAAACGCTTAGGGAGATGAGATGGTAGTTGGTTTGTTTCAATCGAAATTCTTTCTTCAAACAAAGCTATAGGTGAAGTTGACATGGAATTCTTAGGTACAATTTAGATACAATCGCAAATAAAGCTGTCATTCAGATCTGCAATAATTGCTGAAGGGTTATTGTCTTACCTCAAAAATTTAACGATATCCTAAAAAAAATGACGATCATTTGAGAACACGCCATATAAAAACATTGCTATCAACATATTTTGTGTTTTGTTTCAATATATTGAACGTCGCACCGTTTTGCTAAAACCTCATGATGACCTTTAAATGTATGAACAAGTACCGCCTTATTATGATAGTTGGGTGGTGCAGAATGGCGGTAGTCTTTTATTGGCCTTAACTTGGCAATTCCTAGTGGTTGTTAATCTGACTTCAGGTGCTCTATCTCATGGAATAAGCAGAGCTTTTAGTATAGCAAGCCAATAAAGTCGTCCTTTCAATCTCCCACAGCTTCCCTAGCGTACTTACCACAGCTCCAGCTCTATCTGATGACCCTTATTTTCACCTCCAAGTGGTATCCATCGGGTACTGGTCTCATCCAACCGGATTTGACTTGCTAACCGATAAGTGCGAGTTTTGGTATGAAGACGAAAAACAGCAATGCTATAACCAACCTCTTGACACTGGCACGAAATACCAGGCCGGCTGTCCGAGGCGAACCAAGATGAGCTGCTTCGACAAATTCGGAAAACAGGTTATTAAGGAACCTCATGAGTAAATCAGGGCCCTTGTACAGAGATGTTGGCGGAAGAACCAAAAGCCCAACGGCAGCGCTCAATTCTGTTGCGAATACTGATGGCCCCATACCTTACAAGTATTAGGGCCCTCCAGGTTGGGGGTTAATGTTAACCATCCATAAAAAAAACTAATTGCTACGAAGTAACCAATTGCCTCGGAAAGGACTGATTTTATTGTTTTAAACAGGAGAGGTCCAGGCGAATGATTAGCAGGAACCCTATACTACTACAAATCATACTTTACTGCCATCCAGGAAATACAATGGGGTGGGCCGGGCAAATCTGAAATCTGTAACTGAATGACATCTAGTACGGATCGTGTTATAGTGAGCAGAAGCTTTATGTTTCCAAGACATTATTGAACGCATTGTAACAATTCGCATCAAGGCCAAATTCGCCAACATAAGGCTTCATATTCAAGTAGGAAGAGACGCCATATTTAGTATTTCATATTGTTGGAAAGCTTAGCCTACATGACAACACGTCTGGTAACGGACTTTAGCTAATTGTCTTCGCTGCGAATCGATATGCCACTAAAGTCAGCATACGATTTCCTCACCACGATATCCATAAGGGGACATGGCGGTCTCCAGAACAACAAATTGGCAATCATAATATTCATTTTGCGATAGACAAGAGGCACGTATCCAGTATTTTGGATGTTCGTACATTCCTTGTTGCAGCCACAGCAAACCAGAAAGGAGGCATTGAAAGATGTAGTGGCGTAACATCCATTTTCTTAATTTTGAATTTATTTCAACTGATGAAGAAAAATAATTTATTCGATGCAAAAGTGTCACTAATTTTGTTATACTTTTCGTGTTTTAGTTTTTATTTAACAAATAAATCAAATAATGCGGACTTATTTTTTGTGTAGGATTTTTAACCAAGAATATCTCAATTGTTGCAGTTCGGGGTTACGCCACTATTTCTCTCAGTGCCTCAAATACTCTGAAGAAATTTAATGTCCAAAGACTGCAATAGAAAGAGACCGCCAAGACATGTGATATCTCGTTAGTCTCATATATGTATATCCAATAAAGTCCCAAATGTATTGATTTTTCATAAAATGACATTTTTTCTAGCTTTATATTTTTTCCAAAATTGCGTCAGCTTCTTGCAATTGGAAAGAATTCGGTCATAGAGGTGATTAATAATTCAACATTCTCTACATCTGAACCAGCCAACTGGTTTTGATGTTCATCGGGATCATCTTTTCAGCGAGAGCTTCGGGCGACAGATTCTCGCACTCGTGTCGAATGACGTCCTTGAGGGCTTCTAGGGTCTCGGGCTTATTCACGTAAACACGGAACTTCTTACAAACACCACAAAAAGAGTCGTATCGGTTAAGTCCGGCGTCTGCTAGCCAGTGCAAATCGCCAAAACGAGAGATTGGGCGACCCGGGAACGCCGCCCTCAGAGTATCGGTTGTGGCTCGCGCAGAGTGTGCCGTTAATCCATTCTGTTGGAACCACATGTCCTCCAGTCCTAATTCCTCCAATTGCGGCAGAAAAAAACTCGGTTAACATTGCCCTATAGTGCGCAGCGTCCACTGTTGTCGGTTGACCAGCTGCTTTCTCGGAAAAAAAATGGCCCGTTGGCCCCTCTTTCGTGAACAGCGCACCATGCAGTAACTTTGAGCAAGTGTAATCGCTCCTCGTGCATTACTCGTGGATTTTCGTTTGGCGGTCAACAGGCAGCAGCTGTTGCACGGACTGGACTTTGTACGGTAACATGCGCAAGTCTTTGACCAAAATTCGCCTTAGGGACGACCGGCTGATGGCCAATTGCGAGGAACGACGTCTGTTTGATGTTTCTGGCGACAGCTCGACATCCTCGGCAACAGCGGCGATATTCTCGGCACAACGGGCGCTCCGGGGTCGGCCACTCTTGGCAACGTCTCGTGTGGGCCTATACTCATCATTGCGCAATCGGTGTCGGACGTCCGGAGAATCGGCGACGGAATTCGCGCTCCGCCAACACTACAGAAGAATTGTTACGCAAAAAAATAGACACGATTATTCCGCGTCCTTGGGGAGTGTATCGCTCTATGGCTTCTTCTTTTGTATTCAACATCTGTCTAGTCCACAAATGTCCAAACAGATTTAACATGGACGGCCATTTGCCAAAAAAGGACATCTTCCAATAGAATGATCTCTTTTGGCCCACCTTGTATAATCATGCGCAAACCTATTGTCAGAAAGAGCTGCGGTGAGTAAAATGTGACGGAAATCATCTGACGGTAGATTGTAGGTCAGATAAGAAAACTCGCGGCTGCGAAGTAGCTCAAGAGTTGCAAAAAAGACGGACGAAAGTTACTAGTAAAATTTCACAGAAAATAAATTTCACTGGCAACAATCGAAAAAAAAAAACAAAAAAGGAAACAAATACCTCGGCCATCAGAAATACCGTGTGATTTTTCAATCGTATTTTTTTTAAATCGAATAAAACACTCAAATTTGCATTAAATATTTAAAATTTTATTGTAATCGATAAAAAATTCCTTTGCCATTTAAATTTTAAAGACAACTTCATGTAAATGTTGACCGCGGCTCCGTTTCAAATGGTCTGTCACTTTTTCGAGCATTTCGGCTTGTATTCCACGAATTAACCGTGTTATGTTATCCTGTAAGGCTTCAATCGTGTTCGGCTAACGTCTTAACATAACCTCACAAGAAATAATCAAGATGCGTTAAATCGCATGTTCAGGTGTCCCTCATGCTGGTGTCCCTCAAGGCTCAGTCTCCGACTCTCTTTCTCATTTTTATAAATGATCTCCTGTCTGCAACTTCTAATCCAATTCATTCCTTCGCTGATGACAGTACCCTAAGCTTCTCAAATTCGCTTACAGGTCCTCGTCCCTCACCTTCGAACGTGGACTCTAAAAGCCAAAATATGTTAAGCTCATTGAATTCCGACCTAGACAGCATTATCAAATGGGGTAAATCTAATAGAGTGGAATTCAATGCTTCCAAAACACAATGCTGTCTTCTGTCATTAAAGCGTAACCAAAATCTAGAGCCATTTTCCATGAATGGCACTTACGTCGAAGAAACCGAAAAGCTTTCCATGCTAGGTATGTGTGTTAGTAACGACTTACGTTGGAACGACCACATATTCGAAGTCGCTAAAAACGCAGCGAAATATCTAGTTTTCCTAAATCGATGTAAGAAATATTTAACCCCCTCTGATCTGGCCACAATATATAAAGCGTTTGTACGCCCAAAACTTGAATTCAACGCCCACGTCTGGTCAGGTGCACCAAAATCAACATTGCAGCTACTAGATAGGATTCAAACACGTGAGAAAGAACTTATAGGAGACATAAGAATATCGAACTCCTTAGTTTCGCTCGAACACCGTCGAAACATCTCCTGCCTTACCTTGACTTATCGCTATTTTAACAACCAATGTTCAAATGAAATAGCCAGCTGCATTCCTCCCATTCAACAATTCAGCCGCAATACTCGTTACACAATGAATGCAAATCAGTTTACCCTCAAGCCTATCTTCGGACGTACGCTGAAATAAGAGATTCGTACATAAACCGAACAAGACGAATATGGAATGCTCTACCAAACTCTGTTTTTCCTTTCCATTATAACTTACAGCCATTTAAAACCAATGTGCATCGGTATGTCCTTTCTTCTTATCCCTAATTTCCTTAACGGCCGCACTGTGCTAAAACATATAAAGGGTATTCATACCCCCTTGAGTGCGCGCAAATTATAAAAAAAAAGGGGGGCCAAATCACAGGGCCATTTCGAGAGATAAGCTGCTCACCAAATTCATCATTCAACATTTCCATTGTTTCACGAGCTGTGTGGCACGTGGCACCGTCTTTATAAAACCACATGTCAACCAAGTTCTACTCAGCCAACTGGGGCAAAAAAAAGTGGCGTATCATGGCTCGGTCGTCTTTAAAGCTAAATACTCGAAGCCCGTAAACCACACCAAACTTTCGATTTTTTCGGGATGCATCGGTAATTCTTGTATGGCATGTAGCTGTTCATAACTCCAGATGTGACAGTATTGCTTATTTAAGTATCAATTGAGCCAGAAATGAGGTCGATTATGACGACCATAATATGGTCAGAACAAACGGTGCACATTCTTCACAGAGCACGAATTATGATAATAAATTTTCATAATTTGCAATCGTCGCTCGTTTGTAAGTCTTTCCATAATTAAATGGCAGAGTATACTGAAAACTTTTCACTTTGACAGATAACGTTTGGACGCCATTAATAATCAGTGCTACCAACCTGAAAAAACTTAACTCTAAAAAACTCACCATTTACGATCGGATCTTGTACATCCAAATGTACAAACTTATGCCCAAGCTACAGTATCCGATAAAAATATCTCACCTGACAGCGTTTCCAACGTCTTTTTCGATTACTCTTTTAAAACTTAAGGAATAAAGTGGGACGAATAAACTTATTTTTGACATGCTAGTTAAGCTTGAAAAAGTATTCGCTGCAGACGTAATCCACCTTCAACATGAATAGATTCCTATAATTCTTACGTGAAATATCAATGGCCTTTGGCAGAAACTTGGAGAACTTGAATTGCTTATGCAGGAAAACGACATCTACGTCTGTTTGTTATATCCGAAACTCACGCAAAGAGTAATTCTCACTTAAGGATTAAATGTTATCTTGATTATCATGCTCGTGCTCCATCAAATAAGGCTAGATGTGGAGTATTATATAAAAGAGTGTATCGATCATTCGATTGATATTAATTTAGAAGTCGAAACAATGCAAGTTTGCTCTATACAAGTCAAAAGCAGACAATCCTTTCTGAAGATGTCTACAATTTACCGCCCACCATTATGCAGGGTTGAGAGAATTGACTTTGAAAACTTTCTAATTCCCTTGGACAGCGTTGTGTGATCGGGGGGGACTTTAATACAAAACATACATTCAGGGAATCTAGATGCATATCGCAGAAAGGTAGCATGCTTTGCGATGTGGGCAGAAAGTACAATACCGAATTTTATTCAACGGGAAAACCAACTCACTGACCTACTGATGTTACTAAAATACCGGATTTCATGGATTTTTTCATTGTAAAAGGTCTGACATCCAATCGAATCAATGTTGAAGAATGCTTTGATCTTTTCTCTGATCATTTTTTTTTATGCGGGCGGAAATCTTCATCTACACGATGAGTACGTGCCCAAATTAGTGTGAGAGTTTTACTTACTAACACCAGTATGCGACTTATCTAGCTTTTTTTTTTATCACGAGTAATGAATGTTTGGCAGGTTACTTTTCAGCGGTTTTGAAAGAATATGACTTTGCTAAATGAAGAATCTGGCTTTGATGCCTAGTATGTATAAGCGGTTAATTGCAGATATTTTTTGACTTGCTGTTTGGAGCATGTCCAAACTATTGCATCAGAATCTCTTCATCTTACAGATACTCTTAACATCCTCTTCATAACATGGTAATACTTACGATCGGAGTATTAACCCGAACTAACTTTATCGTTGATTTCATTGGAATCGAAATCGCAACCTTCCACTGAACATCCACCCACTACACAACGGTCACCCACTACACCACGGTCACCCACTAAATTCTCTTTCAATAAACAGTGCCTGCAATAATATTCCCTTTACGTCTTCCAAATTGCGAGATCCCTCTGCACCTTAAAATGCCATCAACTAAATTCAAGGGTCTGGCGAAATGTATTGACATAACTTTTTATTTCAAAGCCTAAGTACGCATTTCTAGGGATGGAAAATTCCGATACCACTTTTTCGAAACAATTAAATATAAGTATCCTATACGCAGTCCCCTGTCTGTGGAAAACTCATTTTCATATCTCTTCATAAGTGACCCGAAAGGGCAAGGCTATATCTTAACATTTCGGTGAAAGTAAAAACAAAGAAAGATCCCTCATAAAGTCATGCCACTTTACGACGTCCATAGAAGGATTTCATTTTTCTCAGGACACCCTCATTAATATATACATCGCAGAATTCCATATGGGATGTAGGAGTTTGTATACCGTATATATGTTTAACCACCAACCATATGTAAGCATCAACTAATATCTTTCTTAACGTATTGCCTCGCATGGGAACGACGTTTTTGAATGGAACAACTAAAAGAGCGATAAAAAGCCTTCTCCGTATCCTTTAACTATTTTGAACCTTCTTGAACATAAAACATCGCAAAGATAACGTGCCAAAAGTTTTGCCTTTTACAGTGTTGCTCTTTCTTTTCAGTTATCTCTGTTGCTGGCTGCAACTGATTAATTTGAGTTGCGAAAGGATTTTTTTTTCGTTCGGTTTTACTTATATTCGCTTCATGGACAATACTTTGTTTAAACTGAAAAATGTGCTGACGTACTGCTTTTGTGGTGGATTTATGGTAAAGTTGATAAGGACGGAAAGAGGTGGGTATTAAAAACTTTTTAAATGTCAAAAAACAGATTCATGGGAATAAAGTTATGGGAGCGAAATTGTGTTCCAAAAGTGCTGCGAAGCGTTGCCTACACCAATGGAGTATTGAGGAGAGTATTTAAAAAAATCTTGTACTAACGTTTTGTGGGATATTTTATGCTAAGGACTTTTTTGTAAGCCTGGCAGGAGTATAAAACATTGTTTGAAATATTAATGTCAGTGTTGCAGTGTTAAGCAAACTTATTAGAGTCAATTTTGAGAAAAGAAACCGGGCTAATTGGAGATGCATGTTAGTTGAGGCTTAGGTTCATTCCGGACTGTAGCCCCACTTAAGGAGGTTGTAGCCTTTATTCAATGCGGGCCATCATAGTAGCGAGCCGCATGTGAGAATTGGACGTACTACTGCTGTGTACATCCATAAGGTCATCTTTGGTTGAAATCATAATTTTTTTTCAAAGGTTTTGCTGCAAGCATAGAAGGCAACACACGCCTTCCGTAATCTATGTTCGATGTTGTGTTTCGAGTAAGTTTTGGGTCAAGCATGATATAGCCCGTTATAGCAAAAGAAACATCCCAACATGGGCAGTATCAGCTTATTTAAGGGATATTTTCTCTTTTAAGTTACCTTTGACCGCATGAAATTGTTAAAGCTTTTCTCTAATTTATCTGCGTTCGTGTGAAGACCTGCGTGTCCATGCACAAAGTATAACGGTAATTCCATTTCAACACTTTTTAATAGTTACTCAAAACTCTGGCTTTTATTTAACTATAAAACACCACTAAGTTTCACCAAAGAGGATAGAACTACATAGAGTACGCATCACAGCTAAACATTTTGTAGCCGTTTCTGACGCGGGCGGTAAGTGCGAAGAAAAATTTCGAAGATCGTATGCGTCGGCAAGGCTGTTGTTTGATGCAAGGGTAGCAATGTAAACAGTGGGGTATCAATATCAGTACCCCACATAGAAAATATTCGTTGTATGAGATGCGCACTTTATGTAGTTTTATACTCTCACTTAAATGCAAAATGTCTATCGGGTGATTTTTTAAGAGTTAAGTTTTGCAGGTTGGCAGCACTGGTTAGTAATGGCGATGGCGTCCAAACGTCATCTGTTATGGTGAATAGACATACCATCGGGCAACGACAGCAAATTATTAAAATTTGTTGTCAAAATTCGTGATCTGTGAAAAATAAGAACCGACCATATTATGGTTGTCGTAATCGACCTGGTAAATCAACAATTCATGCTTTTATCACCAAATTTCGCATCAAATTTACTTTGTTGGACAATAAACTATCGACTCGCATGTGTTCAGTGAGTACCGAAGAGAATGTTAATAAAGATCGTGAAATGTCAATTCGTTGCCGTTCTCAGTTTTGGGCATGTGTTACTCAACTACATGAAAAATTGTATGTGTCGATTTGAGTTTGAAAGCCTATAAAATTCAACTTGTGCAAGAATTCAAGCCGAATGACCTACCACAACGTCTAATTCTTGGTGAATTTGCCTTAGAACAGCTCCATGAAAATCCGCTGTTTTGTCGAAAAACTGTGTTCAGCGATGGGACTAATTTTTGGCTCAACGGATACGTAAATAAGCAAAACTGTCGCATCTGGAGTAACCCTTTATAAAGCGGCCTGTAAGGAACGTTGTTTAAAGTGAAAATTCTTTATAACGGGTTATTTTTTTAAGCATAGTTTTTTCTTAAAAATCGAATAAAACACTCAAATTTTGCTCAAATATTCAAAATTTGTATTGTAGTCAATAACTTGGCCTTTGCCATTTACGTTTTAAAGACAACTTCATGTGAATATTGTCCATTCGGAAGGTCGAAATTTTCCTCACTTTTTCGAGCACAAATTACGCGTGTTATGTTATCCTGTAAGGCTTCAATCGTGTTCGGCTTGTCCACATAGACTAACGACTTAACATAGCCCCACAAGAAATAAACACGAGGCGTTATCTCGCATGATCTGTTATAAAGAATTTTCACTTTAAACAACGTTCCTTACAGGCCGCTTTATAAAGGGTGATCCATTTCGAAGTTAACTACTTTTTCAAAGAAAAAAACACAGAAAATTCAAATTTAATGGAGAATGTTTATTATCATTTGAAAGAACATTCTTTGGCATTTGTTTTTTGAAGATTATGTCTATCAAATGTTGGCCGTTGCTACGTCGCAGATGGTCCATCCGTTGAGTCCAATTTTCGATCACTCGTTCGAGCATTTCGACTGGTAACTGGCGAATGACACGCGTGATGTTTTACTCCAAGGCCTGAATCGAAGCGGGTTTGTCGGCATAAGCTTTCGACTTTACATATCCCCACAGGAAAAAGTCTAACGGTGTGATATCAGACGATCTTGGTGGCCAATCGACCGGCCCAAAACGTGAAATTATGTGCTCACCGAAATGTTCTCTCAATAAGTCCTTTGTTTGATGCGATGTGTGGGAAGTGGCGCCGTCTTGCTGAAACCAAATGTCGCCGAGATCACGAGCTTCAATTTCAGGCATCAAATAGTCGGTTATCATGGCACGATAACGGTCGCCATTGACGGTTACGTTCGCAGCGGCATAATTTTTAAAGAAATATGGACCGATGATTCCACCGGCCCACAAACCACACCAAACCGTTGTTTTTTCTGGATGAAGTGGCAGTTCTTCAATCTCTTCAGGTTGCTCTTCGTCCCAAATGCGGCAATTTTGTTTGTTTACATACCCATTGAGCCAGAAATGGGCCTCATCCCTAAACAAAATTTGCCTCGAAAACGTCGGATCATCTTGGAACTTGAGCCCATAGAGCGAAGCGACATCGCTTGGGAAGGTCGAGCGGCTTCAGTTGTTGCACAAGCTGTATTTTCTACGCTTTCAATTTAAGATCTTGACGTAAAATGCGCCAAGTCGTTCCATACGTCAGTCCGAGTTGCTGCGAACGGCCGGCGCCGAATCGACTCTCGGTCTTCGTGTACACTCTGAGCTACGGCCGCTATATTTTCTTCACAGCGTGCTGGACGTAGTCTATTCGGTTGAATATTATCCAATAATGAATGCTGGGTCTCAAAATGGGTGATGGTGTTGCGAATAGTACGCTCAGTAGGCCGATTATGTTGACCATAAGTTGAGCGAAGTGCACGAAACACATTCCTCACAGAACGTGAATTTTCATAATAAAGTTGAACAATTTGTAAACGTTGTTCACGCGTAAGTCTTTCCATTATGAAATGCCAAACAATACTAAACAAAAATAACATGACAGCATGACACGACTCACACGTGATCTGTCAAAAAAGGCTATTGAAAAAAGTATCTCTACTTGGATCACCCATTATAAGCTTGATCGACATTCTCGAAGTTATTTAGAACACCACCCATGGAGTTAGACTCCACTCATTTGAAAGTGCAACACCCAGCAAATTTCCCCTTTCTTTGGGGTGGGTAAATGTGTATTTGTTGCATGCGCCAACGACGGTTCTGTGTGGACAATCGTTCATGTCTATTGCCTCGATCGTCGATCGAGAGAGATGTTTTCGTATGTTTGTTGAAATGTGCCACATTTTTTGGCTGTAGTTCTGGTTGGAAAAGTAGTTTTGTTGTCGCTAAGGGAATAAAATCACTGATTTGAAGAGACCTGTGCAAGAAATGTTCACTTAAGTTGGGATGGGCTATACCAAAAAGTATAGAACTACATAGAGTACGCATCACAGCTAAAAATTTTGTACCCGTTTTAGTGGCGGGTGGTAATTGAAAATTTAATCGTATGCGTCGGCTATGCTGTTGTCTGATGCTGGGGTAGCAATGTAAGCAATGGGGTATCAATATCAGTACCCCATATAGAAAATTTTCGTTGTGTTTTATTCAAAATCAACATCGGCCTTTAAAATCTAACCACCTTTTATTTAAAAAGAAAAAAAATACACAAGAATTCTTTATAAAACCATTTAAAAGTTAAACTCAAAAATGCACGATTTTTATTTCGTCAAAATATTTATGCCGGCTAGTGTATTTTCAATTGTTGAATTTGGTAAACGAAACGACGAGTTTAGGTCGATATTTTCACCACGCTGTTTAACAATGCACTGAATAATGCACATTTTCCGGTGCACTGGAAAACGGCGGTGGTACATCCTATCCCCAAAAAGGACAAGGACAGAACAAACCCTGCAAATCTTCGGTCAATAAGCCTTCTGCCGAATGTAAGCAAGGTATTTGAGAAAATCTATAGAGCTCTGCTTAAGTGGGTCGAGGAAAATAAAATTATTCCGGAAAATCAGTTTGGTTTTTGAGCGAGGCATGACACTATTCATGCCTCGTCGAAACTAGTCTCCGACATCCAATGGAATAAATCCAAAGGACAATGAACAGGGGCCTGTCTGGTTGACTTTGAGAAGGCCTTCGACACCGTATGGTTAGAGGGGCTTTTCTACAAGCTGACCAGACTGGGCATGCGTAAACTTATGCTATATATGATTTATGAAATGCTTATGGGAAAGAAGTTCGTTTTCAAATGTGGCAACGTAACTTCGAGTAAAGTCTTTGAAATTAAAAAAAGGTTTACAACAGGGGGCGGCGAACTCCTCGATATTGTTTAACATTTATACAAGTGATCTTGCAGGTTCCCTCAGTCACGCTATAGCGTACGCAGATGATCTGGTGGCGTACAGATCAGGTCCGAAATCGGAGTCATCAACATATTTTTGCAGCGTGACTTGGATCACATAAAGGGATTTTGCAAGGATTGGAAATTGAGGATCAATTTCCAAAAAACCGAAACAATTCTGTTCAAGACCCCAGTGCAGAGGGCTTCTTACGATACCAGAAAAAACTGGAAAAAATTGTGTATCATGGGACAGCATGGACGGCCGTTGGCGGTGAGAAGTGAAGTCAAATACCTTGGCATCTGGCTTGACAAGTTTCTGTATTTTAATCAAAATGTGGATGCTTGTCTGGCCAGGGCTAGGGGGGCTTATGCTCTGACAAGAAGATTGTTTCATAGCAGTCAACTTGATTCAAGGGTGAAAGTCATTTGTCATTTGCTACATGGCCCTCATAAGGCCGATCATCGCTTACGGTTGTCCCGTGTGGTTCAATGTATCACCATCCTACATGGAAAGGATACGGCTGTTTGAGAGGCGTTGTCTCCGATCCTGCTTAGGATTGTACCGAACGCCGGACTCCGAGTACATAAAATATTATCGCAACGAGGTTCTATACAATCGGGCTCAGTTGAATAGAATTGACAATTTCCTTATTAAGGTGACTCGAAGGCACGCTTCAAGGGCGATGAGTAGCGACAACAGCCTGATAATCGGGGCTTATTACCCCAATGAAATGTACATGGAGAGTGCGCCCATGTCCGGCTTTATTCCACTAGAGGCATTCATTTATATCGATTCGTTAGGGTTAGTACAAGACAGGAACGGTATCCCGGTTTTATACCACCGCTACCGTGACGCGCGGGACAAGCGGCTAATCCGCGACGGGTACGTCGACAATGCTCCGGAGCTCCTCCGCTTTAGCACGGCGGTATCGGATCGCGATAGGACCGACGCTGAAAAGCAGCGCACCGAGTTTTAGTGGCTAAACGAGGAAAGTATTTCTGCAGTTCCTCAGGTCTTTGCGGACTTTTAGTCCACTCCTTACTACTTAAGCAAATTAAATTTAGGTACAAGGTCTGGGGCTGGGCTTATGCACCATATTTTATTTAATATGGTTGCATAAATGCTTGCTGGACCCAATGACGCAATCGGGATGGCAAACCCTCGGGGCATATGCAACGAGTGCTTGCCAATCCGATTATAATCAAGTTAGGTTTAAGTAGTTAAGTAGTCTTAAGTAGTGTTAGTTAGGTTTAACTAGTCTTAAGTAGTTTAAGTTAGTTTTAGTCAAGATTAAGTTTTTATATAAAACAAAAAAATTGTTACTGTTTAAAGTTTTAGTCTTTTCTTTGAAAAATCAATTAAATGTCTTAATATTAATAATAAAAAAACAAATGACAAATTTAAGCTGAAAAGCAAAAGCAAAATCTTAGTTATAAGCTTACAGCGCCCGCTATGGGCCGATAAGTTAGATTAAGTAGATATGTTATTGATAAGTTAGATTTAAGCATTTTTGTCTAGTATTAAGTTAATATTTTAAGTAAATAAAAAATGAATTAAAAAGTAAAAAGATGCGAACTCTATGTAGTGATGATATCATGTGATGATACCCAATTACCTTGCGCTAGAAGATAATGTGATTAGTTGGCCATTTAAAAAGGAGAGGGTGAAATCGGGTATTTCGGTTTTTGTGTTGAATAGCACCAATTCCGTTTTGCTCGGGGTTACAACGAGGTTACAACTTTCAGTCCATTTGCTAACCTTCTATAGAGTACCAGTTTGTCTTAATAATAGAAAAAAAAATGCCATAGGTACTTATGGTGTTCCGTTGGAAGGCCAGAAACTTCACATAGAATTTTGACGGCATACATTTAAATTGACCTCAGATTGATTCTTGATAAACAATGTGGTCAAGATTGTTGCTCACTGCAAAAAATGTAATGTTGGTATCCTGCACATATCATTTGTTTTTCGTAAAAAATAAAACAATTTTGTTTACCCAGATTTGTTTTATAAATATCATATCTATCCCTGCTACAACTTTTGGCTTTAGTCGCAAAAATAATATGGATTTTGTAAAATATACCCAATGGGTTGAAATCCAAACACTCGTATATTCAACGCCCAATAATAATAAAAAAAAACCTCTCCAAACCAATAAATTATCAGTGTGTGTCATGATGATACCATTGCAACAAATTGATACAAAAAAAATATTTTAATCCTTTCCCAGCAAACAGCATAAATCGGAGTTATTCATGCATTAAAAAAACACACATACAAACATACATGTGTATAGTGTTAAAATGGATGTCTCCCCCATAGGGAAGTATCCGCCTATTGGTTAGGGATATTCAGGCTGCCGTCACGTCCTATGAAGTACCTACCTAAGGGTTAATGTTTTTTTTTTTATATATTCTCATGTTTTTCTGTTTGTATTTTGCGAGGCAATTGAGGATTATTTTCTGGCCCCAATCGAATTATAATTTTGCAGCCGAAAAAAAAAAAAAAAACTGTTGTATGGATTACATTTAAGCCCCGATTACACAAGTGAGTAGTGGTTGCCAATTTTCGTTATCGTTTTAATGCAGTGTTAATATGTATACAAACAAACGAATACACACAAACATATTTGGATCAATTTCTATGTGTGCGAATATGCACAGAGTTTTCGAGTGCAGATTTTAAACGATAATTTGAATCTATGGACCGTATGATTGGCACTGTGCGATGGGTAAATGTGTGCTAAAAACTTCCGCATTATTTCGGAAGGGTTGTGCAAGCCCAATTGAGCCTCATAATGGAATTACCGGTGATGTATTATCTTGGCGCGAGTAATGCGATGGGTTTCCCTATTTGTTCCCCCAAATCTGAATATATCGTCAAATATGCAGAACAAAGCGCTGGTATATCCCACATGAAGCTGGAGCTTGATTAATAATGCAGACAAATTAAATCAATTAAAAAGTGTTTGCGTTTGCAAAAGTTTTCCAATAATTTCCAATCGAATGAGATAGTGCTCACGAAGTATGAAATATGATTTGAGGCAAGGATGCGCTCGAGTTTACGCGCTATATGCACTTTCGAAACTAAATTCATTATGATTGTCAAGAGACTTGATTTTGGCAATAATGGGGAATCGACACGTTATAATATATAAGATAATCTTAAACCACAGACATTTCAGCTATATTAAAGCCATAAATGGAATTAAATGCACTTGCATTCAACAAAATAATAATGTTTTGAAAAATTGCCAGAAAACAATTTATATTTGTAAAAAGTTCAGCAGATTTTTTGTGCTTCTTTTCCCATACGGGAAGGAAGACACTAAAAGCTTTAGTCAGCTGTGTCAGTGGATTCAACATTTTGGATTTCCGAACATTCCGAGGAGCTAAAGACCCTTAACCTCTCGATTTACACCATACAACGAGCATCGAATGAAGAAGAACATTGACAACGACGCCAACAAGCCACACCTGATGTGCTAGGTTTCTTGCGCCTACCAACAAGAAAACCATAGTTCGATTAGGAATCCCAACAGATGCTCGTAGCCAAAAACGAGGCATACAAGGTTAGGCTTCAGGTAAAGATGAGAGCTGCCATTCAGTTCTACAGATAAAGAAAAACGGAAGAACACCGGCTTTTCAGAGAGAAGAAAAAAGAGCAAGAAAAGTGCGCGATCGAGGATATAGATAGGTGCCACTCCAAAAACGATGTTCGCAAGTTTTACCAGAGCGTTATACGTCAAAACCCACCCAGGATGAACGGCTCGAACAGAATCCTGTCGAGATGAACAAGGAAATATCGTAGTTGAGACACAGTCGATGCTGAAGATATGGAAGAACGACTTTTGCAGACTTTTAAACGGCGATGACGAACAACATTTCACTGTCAGACAGAACCAACCATTCAATATTGGCAAGGACAGCGAAAGCTGCCAACCACCCGACCCGGGTGAAGTGAGGATAGCCTTCCCGCTGATCTTTACAAAACCAGCGGCAATGACTTGATAAGAAACACCCAACAATTCATAAGCCAAATCTGGTCGCAGGAAAGTATGCCTGAAGAATAGAACCTCTGAAGTCTGCATCGTTTGCCCGATCCACAAAAAGGGGAACCTCTGAACTGCGTTAACTATAAAGGCATAAGTCTCCTCAATATCGCCTACAAGATCCTATCTGCCGTAATATGTGAACGCCTGAAACCGTTTACCAACAATCTGATCGGCACTTATCAGTGTCGTTTTAGGTCAGGAAAGTATACAACTTATGGAATCTTTACCCTTCCTCTGATCCTGGGAAAATTTCACGAACTCCAAGTCGACATATTCATCGATTTCAAAGCCGCATGCGACAGCATTTAAAGAGACGAACTATACAGAGCCAGGTCTAGTTTTGGTATTCCGCCCAAACTTGTCCGTTAGTGTAAGATGACGATTGAGAATCCTCGATCCTTCGATACTCAAAAGGATTTAGGCAAGGCGATGCGCTCTCATGTGACTCCTTCAATTTGATTCTTAAGAGGATTGAGCAAAACTCCAGAGCCAACACCAGAACACAATTTTCCAAAAGTCGGTGCAACTACTAGTATACGCCGACGATATTGACATCATTGGTGGGATTCAACGTGATGTGATAGCCAAGCTTGATGGTATATTGAAAGAAGCGGCGAAAATGGTTTAGCAGTGAATGAAGGTAAGACTTAGTATATGATGTCAATACGAAAGGACACACAACCTCGACGAATTTTACTACGTTACCATTGACAGATATAACTTTCAGGTAGTACGGGACTTTGTCTTTCTCGGTTTCGCTATTATCTCTGACAACAGCATCTCGTCAGCAATTAAACGAACAGCCAACCGCTGTTTCTTCGGGCTAAGAAGGCAATTTAGTAGTAATGCCCACACACGAACTACGAAGGAGATCCTATATAAGACCCTGATCATCCCAGTCCTGCTCTATGGACCGTCTCAAAAGCGGATGAGGAAATACTTGGTCGATTCGAGAGGAAAGTTCTTCGAAAATTTGTAGGTCCCGTTTGCTTTGACCGGCTATGGAGACGAAGATTCAACCAAGAACTATACGAGCTGTTCCACGACATGCACGTGGTCAAAAAACTCCTCATTGGTCCTTTAAGATGGCTAGGATATGTAGAACGAATGGACACCAATGCTTTGGCTCGTAAAGGACGCAGTAGAGGTAGTAGACCTCGCCTTAAGTGGCGCGCACAAGAAGAAACCGACCTCAACCAACATTGAGTGCGCAACTGGAGGTAGTTAGCTAAGGGTCGGGCTAATTGGGACGGTTGAGGCCAAGGTTCATGCCAGAGTCTCAGGTTTATTTCTGTGGTCAAAAAACTCTGATTTGGACCTTTAAGATGGCTAGGACATGTAGAACGAGTGGACACCAATGCTTCGGCTCGTAAAGTCTTCGATTCATATCTACAGGTCTCAGGTTCATTCCGGAGTGTAGCGTCACTCATGTAAGTTAGGAAGAAGACCATTTTTAAGTAACTGCCTAAAACCATTCACAAACAACTTGTATTGTTTTAGACCAGGATAGTGCACAATTGATCAAATACTTACACATTGGCCTATAATGAAAAAAAAAACAAGGAAGTCCTAGTCTAAGTCCTCGAATGTCTAGTTTTGGTATACAGCCCTAACTGAACCCTCTATGTTTATTAACCTTAGCGAATTATTGAAACCGGCGGATGCACTGCGGAGGGAATCCATCCGATCCGCAATGTTTCACTTTATGAGTCTAAATCCATTATAGAATCCGGCGGATGAACTGTATTATCCATCCGCAGTCTACATTATCCAACTCAGCTGATAATTGTCAAACAGAATTAATTGTGATTGTTTATTTGATTATTTCTAACATACACAAATATAATTTAGTGAAATGGATAGCATCGGATTTTTTATTCTACCGTTTGAAGATAAAACTGATTCCAGGGAAGAACGAAGGAGAGTAAGAACTATGGCAAAAGACATTTTTCTTCTGCCGGAGACTCAGTGAGTTAAACCACAAGAATAGTTGAAATGTTAATTTTTATAATTTTTTTTTTAGGTTTCTGAAACAATTCAGGCTGAATAAAGAAGCTTTTCAATATGTATTGGATGTCTTAGAGAGTCAAATGCCACCAGTAGCACGGTCTTCATCCCTCACTCCAAAATTCAAACTGGCGTCATTTTTAAGATTTTTGGCTGAGGGTGGTTACCAAAACGGGACTGGACAGGACTTCAACATTGGAATGGCACAGCCAACAGTCAGTGTTGTCCTTACAGAGGTGCTTGGTATTTTGGAAAAACACTTATGTCCAAAATGGATAAGTCTGAGTATGTCGGATGAGCAGAAATGAGATGCAAAACTGCTTTTCTATGAAAAATCAAGAATCCCGGGCATAAGTGCATAACCTTCTGCGTGGATGGCACGCATATCAAAATTGTTAAGCCTGCTGGAGAAAATGCACATTTGTTTTACAATCGCAAAGGATTCTACAGTCTAAATGTTATGATAGTTAGTAGTTATTTATCTTGCCATGTATTGTATTTAACAAATTTCTTTCAAGATATGTGATCATTTGCAGCGGATAAGGTGTATCGACGCAAAGTATCCTGGTTCTTGCCACGACTCGTTCATCTGGAAAAACAGTGATGCGTACTCTTATTTTAAATGTATTTATGATAGTGGAGACAGAAGTACAAGAATATTAGGTAAGAATTTTCACTGCTAGGGCTGTTAAGTTTTCTCTTCACTGGCACACCAAAATTGCTTGCAGTAGGCACACCTTCCACACAATCCTTTAAGAAAACAAGCTGAATTACTTCTTCTTCCAGAGGCGTGAAGAAGATTTCTTTATTTGGTCCTCCACCTGTTGTAGTTTTCTCCTGATTGTTGTGTGCTAGCTTCTTTCTCAATGCGGATTTGTGGTCCGACCAAACCTGAGAAGATATTTTGGTTAGCAACATTTAATTTAACTTGATTTGAAGTTGAACTAACCTTTTTCCATTCCGAAACTTCTTTAAATGGAGGCCCCAAGGAATTCATTTGGTTTTTTAATTTGTCCCAAAACAAAATGACAACGTCGGGTGCTTTCTTCGAAAAGCCCTTGGCAATATCAGGCTCTGTCTTCATCAAATCCACCATCGACGTGAACTGCATGCGATTCGTTGTTTGCTTTCTTGAAATAAATCGAAATAAGTTTTTTTATTTGTTTTATTTTATTAAAGATTTTAACATACTTTAACATACTGATCATCCCAGTCCTGCTCTATGGACCGTCTCAAAAGCGGATGAGGAAATACTTGGTCGATTCGAGAGGAAAGTTCTTCGAAAATTTGTAGGTCCCGTTTGCTTTGACCGGCTATGGAGACGAAGATTCAACCAAGAACTATACGAGCTGTTCCACGACATGCACGTGGTCAAAAAACTCCTCATTGGTCCTTTAAGATGGCTAGGATATGTAGAACGAATGGACACCAATGCTTTGGCTCGTAAAGGACGCAGTAGAGGTAGTAGACCTCGCCTTAAGTGGCGCGCACAAGAAGAAACCGACCTCAACCAACATTGAGTGCGCAACTGGAGGTAGTTAGCTAAGGGTCGGGCTAATTGGGACGGTTGAGGCCAAGGTTCATGCCAGAGTCTCAGGTTTATTTCTGTGGTCAAAAAACTCTGATTTGGACCTTTAAGATGGCTAGGACATGTAGAACGAGTGGACACCAATGCTTCGGCTCGTAAAGTCTTCGATTCATATCTACAGGTCTCAGGTTCATTCCGGAGTGTAGCGTCACTCATGTAAGTTAGGAAGAAGACCATTTTTAAGTAACTGCCTAAAACCATTCACAAACAACTTGTATTGTTTTAGACCAGGATAGTGCACAATTGATCAAATACTTACACATTGGCCTATAATGAAAAAAAAACAAGGAAGTCCTAGTCTAAGTCCTCGAATGTCTAGTTTTGGTATACAGCCCTAACTGAACCCTCTATGTTTATTAACCTTAGCGAATTATTGAAACCGGCGGATGCACTGCGGAGGGAATCCATCCGATCCGCAATGTTTCACTTTATGAGTCTAAATCCATTATAGAATCCGGCGGATGAACTGTATTATCCATCCGCAGTCTACATTATCCAACTCAGCTGATAATTGTCAAACAGAATTAATTGTGATTGTTTATTTGATTATTTCTAACATACACAAATATAATTTAGTGAAATGGATAGCATCGGATTTTTTATTCTACCGTTTGAAGATAAAACTGATTCCAGGGAAGAACGAAGGAGAGTAAGAACTATGGCAAAAGACATTTTTCTTCTGCCGGAGACTCAGTGAGTTAAACCACAAGAATAGTTGAAATGTTAATTTTTATAATTTTTTTTTTAGGTTTCTGAAACAATTCAGGCTGAATAAAGAAGCTTTTCAATATGTATTGGATGTCTTAGAGAGTCAAATGCCACCAGTAGCACGGTCTTCATCCCTCACTCCAAAATTCAAACTGGCGTCATTTTTAAGATTTTTGGCTGAGGGTGGTTACCAAAACGGGACTGGACAGGACTTCAACATTGGAATGGCACAGCCAACAGTCAGTGTTGTCCTTACAGAGGTGCTTGGTATTTTGGAAAAACACTTATGTCCAAAATGGATAAGTCTGAGTATGTCGGATGAGCAGAAATGAGATGCAAAACTGCTTTTCTATGAAAAATCAAGAATCCCGGGCATAAGTGCATAACCTTCTGCGTGGATGGCACGCATATCAAAATTGTTAAGCCTGCTGGAGAAAATGCACATTTGTTTTACAATCGCAAAGGATTCTACAGTCTAAATGTTATGATAGTTAGTAGTTATTTATCTTGCCATGTATTGTATTTAACAAATTTCTTTCAAGATATGTGATCATTTGCAGCGGATAAGGTGTATCGACGCAAAGTATCCTGGTTCTTGCCACGACTCGTTCATCTGGAAAAACAGTGATGCGTACTCTTATTTTAAATGTATTTATGATAGTGGAGACAGAAGTACAAGAATATTAGGTAAGAATTTTCACTGCTAGGGCTGTTAAGTTTTCTCTTCACTGGCACACCAAAATTGCTTGCAGTAGGCACACCTTCCACACAATCCTTTAAGAAAACAAGCTGAATTACTTCTTCTTCCAGAGGCGTGAAGAAGATTTCTTTATTTGGTCCTCCACCTGTTGTAGTTTTCTCCTGATTGTTGTGTGCTAGCTTCTTTCTCAATGCGGATTTGTGGTCCGACCAAACCTGAGAAGATATTTTGGTTAGCAACATTTAATTTAACTTGATTTGAAGTTGAACTAACCTTTTTCCATTCCGAAACTTCTTTAAATGGAGGCCCCAAGGAATTCATTTGGTTTTTTAATTTGTCCCAAAACAAAATGACAACGTCGGGTGCTTTCTTCGAAAAGCCCTTGGCAATATCAGGCTCTGTCTTCATCAAATCCACCATCGACGTGAACTGCATGCGATTCGTTGTTTGCTTTCTTGAAATAAATCGAAATAAGTTTTTTTATTTGTTTTATTTTATTAAAGATTTTAACATACTTTAACATACTGATCATCCCAGTCCTGCTCTATGGACCGTCTCAAAAGCGGATGAGGAAATACTTGGTCGATTCGAGAGGAAAGTTCTTCGAAAATTTGTAGGTCCCGTTTGCTTTGACCGGCTATGGAGACGAAGATTCAACCAAGAACTATACGAGCTGTTCCACGACATGCACGTGGTCAAAAAACTCCTCATTGGTCCTTTAAGATGGCTAGGATATGTAGAACGAATGGACACCAATGCTTTGGCTCGTAAAGGACGCAGTAGAGGTAGTAGACCTCGCCTTAAGTGGCGCGCACAAGAAGAAACCGACCTCAACCAACATTGAGTGCGCAACTGGAGGTAGTTAGCTAAGGGTCGGGCTAATTGGGACGGTTGAGGCCAAGGTTCATGCCAGAGTCTCAGGTTTATTTCTGTGGTCAAAAAACTCTGATTTGGACCTTTAAGATGGCTAGGACATGTAGAACGAGTGGACACCAATGCTTCGGCTCGTAAAGTCTTCGATTCATATCTACAGGTCTCAGGTTCATTCCGGAGTGTAGCGTCACTCATGTAAGTTAGGAAGAAGACCATTTTTAAGTAACTGCCTAAAACCATTCACAAACAACTTGTATTGTTTTAGACCAGGATAGTGCACAATTGATCAAATACTTACACATTGGCCTATAATGAAAAAAAAACAAGGAAGTCCTAGTCTAAGTCCTCGAATGTCTAGTTTTGGTATACAGCCCTAACTGAACCCTCTATGTTTATTAACCTTAGCGAATTATTGAAACCGGCGGATGCACTGCGGAGGGAATCCATCCGATCCGCAATGTTTCACTTTATGAGTCTAAATCCATTATAGAATCCGGCGGATGAACTGTATTATCCATCCGCAGTCTACATTATCCAACTCAGCTGATAATTGTCAAACAGAATTAATTGTGATTGTTTATTTGATTATTTCTAACATACACAAATATAATTTAGTGAAATGGATAGCATCGGATTTTTTATTCTACCGTTTGAAGATAAAACTGATTCCAGGGAAGAACGAAGGAGAGTAAGAACTATGGCAAAAGACATTTTTCTTCTGCCGGAGACTCAGTGAGTTAAACCACAAGAATAGTTGAAATGTTAATTTTTATAATTTTTTTTTTAGGTTTCTGAAACAATTCAGGCTGAATAAAGAAGCTTTTCAATATGTATTGGATGTCTTAGAGAGTCAAATGCCACCAGTAGCACGGTCTTCATCCCTCACTCCAAAATTCAAACTGGCGTCATTTTTAAGATTTTTGGCTGAGGGTGGTTACCAAAACGGGACTGGACAGGACTTCAACATTGGAATGGCACAGCCAACAGTCAGTGTTGTCCTTACAGAGGTGCTTGGTATTTTGGAAAAACACTTATGTCCAAAATGGATAAGTCTGAGTATGTCGGATGAGCAGAAATGAGATGCAAAACTGCTTTTCTATGAAAAATCAAGAATCCCGGGCATAAGTGCATAACCTTCTGCGTGGATGGCACGCATATCAAAATTGTTAAGCCTGCTGGAGAAAATGCACATTTGTTTTACAATCGCAAAGGATTCTACAGTCTAAATGTTATGATAGTTAGTAGTTATTTATCTTGCCATGTATTGTATTTAACAAATTTCTTTCAAGATATGTGATCATTTGCAGCGGATAAGGTGTATCGACGCAAAGTATCCTGGTTCTTGCCACGACTCGTTCATCTGGAAAAACAGTGATGCGTACTCTTATTTTAAATGTATTTATGATAGTGGAGACAGAAGTACAAGAATATTAGGTAAGAATTTTCACTGCTAGGGCTGTTAAGTTTTCTCTTCACTGGCACACCAAAATTGCTTGCAGTAGGCACACCTTCCACACAATCCTTTAAGAAAACAAGCTGAATTACTTCTTCTTCCAGAGGCGTGAAGAAGATTTCTTTATTTGGTCCTCCACCTGTTGTAGTTTTCTCCTGATTGTTGTGTGCTAGCTTCTTTCTCAATGCGGATTTGTGGTCCGACCAAACCTGAGAAGATATTTTGGTTAGCAACATTTAATTTAACTTGATTTGAAGTTGAACTAACCTTTTTCCATTCCGAAACTTCTTTAAATGGAGGCCCCAAGGAATTCATTTGGTTTTTTAATTTGTCCCAAAACAAAATGACAACGTCGGGTGCTTTCTTCGAAAAGCCCTTGGCAATATCAGGCTCTGTCTTCATCAAATCCACCATCGACGTGAACTGCATGCGATTCGTTGTTTGCTTTCTTGAAATAAATCGAAATAAGTTTTTTTATTTGTTTTATTTTATTAAAGATTTTAACATACTTTTTGCTACTCATTATACTTGTGAATAGTTAACAAATTGGAAATAACAAATTTCAATATGTAATCCGCGACGATTTTACAACGGATTCGAAATGTTAACGTTTATATGGAGTGCGGATCGGATGCGTTTTCAATAATGGAATTATTTTACCGACATCTATTCACTTGCTTACCGACGTTTTCAATAATGCCAAACAACTCAAAATTGGTACAGATTCCCTCCGCAGTGCATCCGCCGGATTCAATAATCGACGTGATTATTGCACTTATGTTCGGAAGTATGTATCAAGCAAATATACCGCTATACAGAGTCTTCTATCGATATAGTTATGTTGCATATGTTTAACAGCTGAAATTACCAACTTATGACACATTAGTTTGTTTCTAGCGTGATAAGTTATTGATTGCAACAAGATGAAAAGACATTTCAGATTTCTCACTAGCTTGGCCCAACGGTTTACTTTAGATTTGATCCTAACTCAAAAACATTGCACATCTTTAGGATCTGAATAAAATAGTTTTGGTTGTAAGCTATGCTATGCACAGTTTAAGGATCTTTGGATTTGTAATAGAATATTTTACAAATCGTCTTGTGTCATATGCCTACCGCCTACCCGATTGCCAACGAAATTGTGTTAATGTTCACTACTGCCTCACATGAATCCAGAAACCGTCGATTTTTCAAAATTCTTGTTCAATGTTTTTTTTTTTTTCAAATAATTGCACATGCACAATCACTACGCGATCCCGCCTTCGCAGTGTTGTTACATAAATCGATGGCAAAACTTTTTTTTAATTTTTTATTAAAAGCAACCAGCAAAGTCTAATAACATAAAATATAGCCTCAAGGCATAGGTATATATATATATGTATGCAAACGGTTGAACTCGCACGCCAAAGTTACCTACACATACATTCAAATACTCGGTGCCCACTCTGCGGTCATAATGGAAACAATATTCTCAGGATACATGTCAGCCGCCAATGGCCGTGCAACAAGTCATGTTAATCGATGATAATTTATTTGGATCGTCGACTAGAAAGGCCCCCAACATCTATCCAGCAGTGTCGGGCAGTAGCTACAAATCTTCTTTGCAGACTCACTTGTGAAGGCTTGTGTGGATGTAAACGAGAAGGCTGCGCTGTTTCGCGGCGATCCTATGCCTTGTCTGCGTTTTGCTGTGGTCGCGTTTGGTGTTTTCCCTTTGGATAGACAAGGAGTTACCCAAAGTAGTCTAAAGTGGTGCAATAAATTGAAATCGATTGGCGGTTGAGTGGTGTTATTAGTGAGAATTTAAAGGAGTGCTGTCATAATATGAAAACGGCATGTGTACAAATAGGTATGTGACTATTGCGGTTTTTAGGGATGCAGTATGCAGATGACAACTGTGCGCTCAGCGGGAGAATAATTGGCATAATTGTAGAATTGCTAATGAGTTGGACAGACCTAAAACGTCGTTCTGGATTATACATGGGATTATACAAATTAGATGAGGTGAAGCTGTCAATCAAGGAAGCCGGAGTTTGATTTGTCTGCCGGAATTAAGTTTTGCCAATATGTTGTTTGATTTATGAATTCGTTAAAATACACACCTTAGACATTTCGCACACATATATGTAAAGATTGTAATACAACTTATGGCTCATTTTGGAAGCATGTCACTCTGGTATAATTTAGGAATAAAGAGCTTGGTTTCGTCTCACATGGTCGAAGTTGAGTAGCAAATCATAATTTCTTAATACCCAGGGTGCTATAAGTAATCGAGCACACAACCGCCACCGCCATTAGGTTGAATAATTTGATAAGGCGGTCAAAAGGTAGAATACGATTTTATTAAAACAAAAGCCTTTTCGTCTAACTGATGCCTACCAACCTGGGAGTCAGCCTCCTCGTGTCGACCGACGCACGGGACGAGGGGACGAGTGCCCACACTAGGGTACCTCTTCCTTTTCAATGAATGCAGAGGAGTAATAATGAAGTCAAGTCAACGCTGACGTCTAAAGTCCCAGTTAGGATGGGCAAAGTAAACAAAAATTTACAACTTACGTAGCGCAAAAAATCTTACTGATGGGTTGGTGGTTCCTCACCTTGATATTGATAAGGGGACATGGCGATCTCCAGATCAACAAACAGTCAACCAAATTGATCACTTTGCGGTACACAAGAGACACGCATCCAGTAATTTGGATGTCCGAACATTCCGAAAGGCTAACATCGACTCGGACCACTTGCTTGTTGCATCCAAGGTAAGAATGCGAATATCCACCAAGCCACAGCAATTCAGAAATACTGTGAAAAAATTTATTGTCGAAAGACTGCAATCGCTAAATAAGACCTTCTCGCAACGCGTATCCCTTAACCTCTCGACTAACACCATACCACCAGCATCAAATGTCGAAGAACAACGGCAAGGCCATTAGATCAGCCGCAAGTGATGTGCTTACCAAAAATTGGCAGCAACAGAGAAAACTGCCAACCACCCGACCTGAGGGAAGCGAGGATAGCAATATCTAAACTCATGCTAAATAAGGCTGCCGAATATGACGCCTTCCCTCCGAGCTTTACAAAGCCCGCGGAGATGACTTAGTAAGTAACATCCACCAACTCCTGAGCCAAATCTGTTCGGAAGAAAGTATGCCTGAAGAATGGAACCTCAGCATCGTTTGCCCGATCCACAAAAAGGAGACCCTCTGAGCTGCGCCAACAACAGAGGCTTAAGTCTCCTCAACATCGCCTACAAGATACTATTTGCCGTAATATGTGAACGCTTGATACCGTTTACCAACAATCTGATCGGCTTTTATCAGTGTGGTTTTAAGGCCAGGAAAATCCACAACCGATCAAATTTTGGCACTAGGGCAGATTCTGGAAAACGTCCAAATCGGTACCCACTACCTATTCATCGATTTCAAAAGCCGCATACGACCGCATTTATTGAGAAGAACTTTAGAGAGCCATGTCTAGTTTTTGGTATATAATGGATGACAATGGAAAATTCTCGCTGCTCCATCAGCATAGGAAACGACCTCACCGACACATTAGATACCAAAAAAGGATTTAGGCAAGGCAAGGAAGACATGTGACTTCTTTAATTTGATTTTTGAGAGGATTGTGCAAAAATCACACGCCAACACCAGAGGCACAATTTCCCAAAAATCGGTACAACTACATGCATACGTCGACGATATGTCAGGGCCCAACGTGATGTCATAGCCACGTTTCCTAGTATAGAGAAGGAAGCGGCAAAAATCGGTTAAGCAAGAAATGAGGGCAAGACTAAGTAAATGCTGTCAACACCAAAGTACATACAACATCGATGAATTGGACAGAACGTCACCATTGACAGACATAACATTGATGTAGTACGGGACTTTATCTATATCTGCTCCGCTATTAACTCTGACAACACCATCTCCTCAGAAATTAAACGAAGAATTAGGTACTCTTGCCAACTGCCGTTTCTTCGGCTACGAATGCAATTTAGTAGTAAATCCCTCACACGAACTACTAAGGAGATCCTATATAAGACCCTGATCATCCCAGTCCTGCTCTATGAACCGTCTCCAAAGCGGATGAAGAAATCCTTGGTCGTTTCGAGAGGAATTTTTCGAATAATCTTCGGTCCCCTTTTCGTTGAAGGGTTATGGAGACCAAAATTCCACCAAGAACTATACGAGCTGTACAGCGATATGCCCGAAATGTCAAAAAAAAACTCCGCATTGGACGTTTAAGATGACTAGGACATGTAGAACGAATGGACACCAATGCACTCGCTCACAGAGTCTTCGATTCCCAGCCAGAGGTCGGACACAGTAGAGGGAGACCTCGCCTTAAGTGGCGCACTGTAGGACCAATTAATTACTTACGTATGGAAAAATATGCTCATAATCAGAGATATCACAACAGAAAAGAAAAGCGTTTTCTTTTCAAGCGAACGGATAAGTTGATTCCTTTCGAATTCTTGCGTCTTGCGTCGACTTCTACGTATAATTTCGCCCGTGGATTACTTTGAAAACCAAAAAATATTTGCTAAATCGACCTAATTCATTGGTTTTTCAAAGCTCCCCTACAAACGCATCTCTAAATCAAATCCTCTAAATTATGTGGCAGTGAAAAACATTCGCAACGTACTGAACATCTCCTTCGTAATACAGGTGAAGAAAAATTATTGTTGAGCAAGACTAGCCGACACAGTCGAGTATTTATACCACTTAAGACCCAATAGCGATTAATTTATAACACTTTATTTTTCCTCTAAGTTCCTTACAAAGTGAATTCCATTTCCTGTTATTAATATTGTTCCGTAATTCTCAAAAACAATCTATACAAACGCCTACCTAGCATATTTTTCTTTCTTCACGAACACTACCAACTAGGTACCTTGCTGATTTGCTTGAACGTTCCCAATAATTGATTCCTGTTTACCAAGCTATAAATTGTGCATCGTCAATTCATTACCCCCTAACTATACATATGAGCACATCCAATTACCCATTCGTCTAATTAATTATGTAATTACATTTAACGGCTTAGTTCTCTCGCCCCCACGTGTAAATGGATGGATATTTGTGCATTTGGTTTCATCAAGCAAGACGTCTGATGAATGTGTGCTGAAAAGGTAAACAATCCTAAATAAACACACAATGCAAACACTGCAGGAGAAGCAACCGACGACAGCGGCGGCAGGATCAAAACATCTGTGATTAAAGATTTTTGCAACAATTTAAAATTTAAATTCCAATAAATTTCACTTTAAAGCGATTGATGTAAGATTGTAACACCGCATGTATTTTTGAGTGACTAACTCAAAAATGTGCAGCACATACAGACAGGTATTATCGCACCTTAAAAGAAACCCCACTTCCCAAAAGTTAACCAACAATTTATTGCTGGCTGTGCATACACATCACACACAACCAAATATTTATAAGTTTTCGGGTGTGGTAGGGTTCCAGAGAACCATAAGCTCATTTATCTTTAAAGAACCTCTCTTCTGTGCCGCCAGATCTGGCAACTAGTGGCGTAGTTCTGTGGGTTGATTTCCACCGTATCGCACCAGATTTTGACATTTGCTCTTCAGCGTCAACATTTAGCTGGGGGAAAGAGGGTGCGACGCGCCCATCTGCCACATGCACTCGGTGCCGCAAGTGTAAACAATCCGAAAGAGTGGATTATTAATATTCCCACAAAACATCTAGTCCGCAGGAGAAGACATCGAGGTAGCGACGGTGTGTTCCTTGAAATCGTCTGGCTACATGAAAAGGCAGATCCCCTAACAACGGGACTAGTGTAAACTTCACCTCAAATTGAAAATGATGAAAGACACTTTTGGTTAATTCAAAAACCCAGAGGAAAGTAATTAAAAAATCATTGTTAGATACAACTCGACTGGTGTGCGCGCACACAGGCATCATGTACCTGAAAAAAAGTCATCCAGGGGGAGATACGCGTATACAGTGAGTGCCAAAAGTGAGTGTACACACTAATTTTCCTTGTTAAGGTTTAATACTAACTTACTTAAGTGGCTCTACAGTCCGGAATGAACCTGGGCCTCAACCAACATGCCTCTCCAATTATTGGTTGAGGCCGGTTTCTACTTGTGCGCGCCACTTAATGCGAGGTCTTCCTCTACTGCGTCTGACGTCTGGCTGCGAGCCCGAGTATTGGTGTCCACATTCGTTTTATTTTACTTAGCCACCTTAAACGTCCACTGCGGACCTTTTTTACCAGGGTCATGTCGCTGTACATCTCGTATAGTTCTTTATTCAATCTTCGTCTACATACCCCGTCAACGCAAACGGGACCGAAGATTTCTCGAAGAATTTTCCTCTCGGATCGACCAACGATCCTCGTCCGCTTTTGAGACGGTCCATTCAACCTACCTCAAAGTACTATCTGTCAATGGTGACGTTCTGTTCGATTCATCGATATTGTGTGTCCTTTCGTGTTGACAGCATATACTTCGTCTTGTCCTCATTTACTGCTAAACCCGTTTTTGCCGCTTCCTTCTCTATACTAGCAAACGTGGCTATGACATTACGTTTTGTCCTACCAATGATGTCAATATCGTCGGCGTATGCTAAACAGTAGTTGCACTGATTTTTGGAAAATTGTGCCTCTGGTGTTGGCTCGGGAGTTTTGCACAATCCTCTCAAAAATCAAATTGAAGAAGTCACATGACTGCTCATCGTCCTGCCTAAATCGTTTTTTTGTTATCGAATGTGTCGGTGACTTGAGAACATCATTCCTGGAGTGGCACCTCTCTATATACTCTTTCGCGCGCTTATCTTGATCTTTTTTCTTCCTTCTGAAAAGCCAGTGTTCTTCCCTTCTTCTCTTCATATAGACCTCAAAGGCAGCTCTCGTCTTCACCTACAGCTTAGCCTTGTTGGCCTCGTTCTTGGTTGCGAGCATCTGTTGCGGCATCCCTCATCAAACCAGGGGTTTTTTGCTGGTGGGTGCGAGAAACCTGGCACATCAGTTGCGGCTCATCTAATCCCTTGTTGGCATCGTCGCCGTAGTTCTTCGACATTCGATGCTGGTGGTATGTTTTGTTAATCGAGAGGTTAAGGGATACGCGTTGCGCGAAGCTCTTGGCAGTATCTTGCTGTTTCAGCCTTTCGACATTAAATTTTTTTAAAAGTATTTCTTGATTGTTGTGGCGTGGTGGATATCGGCATTCCTACATTTGCTGCAACAAGATAGTGGTCCGATACGATTTTAGCTCCTCAGAATGTTCGGACATCCAAAATACTGGATGCGTGCCTTTTGTCTATTTGTGATCAATTTGATTGACAGTTCGTTGATCTGGAGACCGCCATGCCCCCTTATGGATATAGAGGTGAAAAAACCGTGTGTTGGCTTTAGTGGCATCTCGATCGTAGCGAAGTACGATTTTAACATCGTACTTCGGTAGTCACTCATAGGTTTTTTCAAGGAGCGCCTGAGCGCATAAAAGACTTATGTTGGCAAATTTGGCCTTGATGCGGATTGCTAAAATTCGTTCGCTAATGTCTTGGAAACATAAGGCTGTGCGAAGAGTATGGCGAGAAAGCGATGCGATTCGAGAAGCGATGAGACAGGCAATTCGAGATGCGATAATTAGATTAGAAGCGACAAAATTATTTACAAATTGCAAAACTATTTTTTTTAAAATGTCAAAACAAACACTTCTCGCACAAAGCGCTTGAAAAAGTAGTCAGAAGAGTTTGTGTGCGAGAAGCATGCGAGAGTTTTACGAGAATCTCACATTTGTGGCATAAAAATCGCTACACTGCGCGGGCGTGCATTAGAATACATGCGGACAGTTTTCTCTCACTAAAACGCTTCTCGCATCGCATTGTCATCTCGCACTTACAGGAGTGCAACCTAAGACTTCTTGCCTAAGTCTGGCACTTATAACAATCCACCACGGAATAGTCGCTGTTCCTGCTCACTATGACACGGTTGATAACAGATGTCACAGTTTTTTATCCTATTTTTCCTGGCTCATTCCATCGTATGTCATGGATGGCAGCAATGTCTGATTTGTAGCAGTTCTGGGCTGCCGCTGGTTGCTTGCATGCACCTTTCCTGTTTTATGTTCTCAGAGTCAGGTTTAGCAGGGTCACCAACAATAAAATCAGTCCTTTCCGAGGCTACTGGTTGTTTTGTAACATACATTTTTTTCCATTGTTGGGTAGTTAACCCAAATCAAAATCTCCAACTTAAAGGAACAGTTGCAATTTATTAAATACCCCTAGGACACGGGGCCATCAGTATACACCACGGGATTGAGCGCTGCCGTTTTCCTTTCGGTTCATTCGCCACCATCTCTGATCAAGGGGCCTGAGGAACTATTGAAATTCCTAGACAACCTGTTATCCGAATATGTCGAAGCAGCTTGTCTAGGTTCGCCTGGGACAGCAGGCCGGGTATTATTTCCGCGCCATTCATACCTGGCTTTGAATAAAATACATAAGTATATAACATATTTACTTATTCTATTAAATTTTTTTTTTAATTTCTCTGTGCACTCATTTTTGGCGCTCACTGTACATACACAATGGCTCTATGTAGATACATTCAGTTTTGTTGATTTAGAAAGAAGGAAATCCTTGTTTTTGCTTGGGTTTGTAAATCATTTAGGTACAAACAATGAGAAAGGCCTGTTGTCTTTGGGATGGTATTGGTTTGGAGGGACGTTTGATCATTAAATTTTGGTCATTATATTGCCATCAACAGGGTAACGTAAATCAACCCTAGGGCAGAGTAAGTCACGAAGATTTATTGAGAATCGAAATGTGACTAGTGCTTATCTATTTTTATGTTTTTTTTTTTTATTAAGAAGTCTGTGATGAATTTTCATCGAAGGCGATAAAGGACACTATCAGACAAAATTGCAATTCAATTAAAGGTAAAAATGCATTTTCTCACGGTTTTTTTATTTTTTCTTTTATGAACGAGGAACTTTTCTTCAATCAATTCTAGGTGATGAGTACCATGACAATTGGATAAATTTGTACTGGAGGATATGGATGTAGCTGGACATAGCAACGGCGCATAATACATAACCCATAAACGACATTCTAAAGATTTCTGATCGTCAAATATCTTGTTTTGCATTTGACAACAAGATCACCCGATTTCACCGCCTTAGACTAATAACTATAAAGCTTCAAGAGCTCCCTGAGATGATGATTGCAGAAGTTTATTGACTCTGCTCGAATTATTATAGACTGGATATTAGCGGAAATACATCTCTGGAGGTTCATTCACTTGTTTGCTTGGTCCATAAAAAAATAAAATATTCCACAAAATTTGACAGCCATTATGGAGAAAATCCGTAAATAAGAAAAAGAGAACCCAGTACCCGAAGTACCGCATATGCTAAACTGTAATCGGGATGGTCATCTGGCATTCGCCGCATTTTAATAACCCGCATCAAGACCAAATTCAATAACATTTAATTGTAAATATTTATTTATTTCATCTATAAGTAAACTTTGCGTACATAAATGGTAAAAAATGTTGTTTCTTCGAGCTTCTCGGCAAAGCTTATGGCCAACTGCATAAGTATTAGTAAAGGGTGATTTTTTAAGCGTAGTTTTTTTTTAAATTGAATAAAACACTCAAATTTGCATCAAATATTAAAAATTTTATTGTAGGCCTTTCATAATAGGCCTTTGCCATTTACGTTTTAAGGACAACTGTAATGTTGTTGGCTGCTCTGTTACAAATAGTCCATTCGGATGTTCCAATTTTGCGTCACTCTTTCGTGCATTTCGGTCTGTATTCCACGAATTACGCGCGTAATGTTATTAAGGCTTCAATCGTGTTCGGCTTGTCTACATAGACTAACGACTTTACATAACCCCACAATAAATAATCCAGAGGCGTTGAATCGCATGATCTTGGCGGCCAACTCACAGAGCCATTTCAAGAGATAAGCTGCTCACCAAATGCATCCTTCAACATTTGCATTGTTTTACGAGCTGTGTGGCATGTGGTACCGTCTTGATGAAACCACATGTCAAACAAGTTCAACTCAGCAAACTGGGCCACTCCAGTAACGATGTTCGCATGTTTTACCAGGTGTAATAATACGTAAGAAACAATGATACGAGATGAACAAGGAAATATCGTAGTTGAGACATAGTCGATGCTGTGTATATGGAAAAGCCACTTCCGGAGACTATTAAACGGCGATGATGAACAACCTTCCGGTGTCAGGAAGAACTAACCATTCAATATTGGCAACGACAGCGAAGACTGCAATCCACCCCACCTGAGTGAAGTGAGAATAACAATATCTATAATCAAGGCTAATTAGGCTGCCGGAAATGACGGGCCTCCCGCTGAACTTCAGCAGATCCCGGAAAAAAACCCAAGAAGTCCAAATCGATACCCAACACCTATTCATCGATTTCAAAGCCGCATACGACAGCATTTAAAGAGACGAACTATACAGAAACATGTCCAGTTTTGGTATACCGCCCATATCCATTTGTAAAGGATGACGATGGAAAATTCTCGCTGCTCCATTAGGATCAGAAACTGCATCACCGACACATTCGATAACTTTTAGGTAGTACCGAACGTTGTTTACCTCGGCTCTGCTATTAACTATGACAACAACATCTCGTCAGAAATTTATCGAAGACGTACTATTGCCAACCGCTGTTTCTTCGGGATAAGTAAGAAATTTAGTAGTAAAGACCTCACTCGAACTACTAAGGAGATCATTTATAAGATCCTAATAATCCCAGTCTTGCTCTACCGCACTGAAGCATGGACCGTCTCAAAAGTGGATGAAGAAATCCTTGGTCGATTTGAGAGGAGAATTCTTCGAAAAATCTTTAGACCCGTTTGCGTTGAAGGGCTATGGAGACGAAGATTCAACCAAGAACTATACGAGATGTTAAGCGACATTCCCCTGGTCACAAAACTCCGCATTAGACGTTTAAGGTAGTTTAGGTAGAACGAATGCGCAACAATACTCCGGCTTGGAGATTCTTCGATTCCAGTAGAGGAAAACCTTGCCTTAAGTGGCGCGCACAAGTAGAAACCTACCTCAACCAACTTAAAGTACGCAACTGAAGGCAGTTAGCTATGGACCGGGCTACTTGGAGAGGCACGTTAGTTGAGGCCCGGGTTCATTCCGGACTGCAGCGCCACTTAAATAAGTACATAAGACCAAAGACTGCCCACTAGCTTAAACAGCGATTGACTTAAAGATTGGCTATCGTCCGTTCCAAGGCATCCTTTTTGCAATATACCCTACCGATGGAACGTATCAAAATGGTATTTCACAGACCGGAGACTACGAATTCTTTGCGCAATACGATGTGAAAATAATACTTGGGTATTTCAATGAAGGAAATGGGAAGAAAAAAAACTCCTGCGGATATTTGGAAAGGAAACTTCACGAAACAGATACCACCAATATCAACCCACAGCGCATGGAGTATCGCAGCATCATCACAGATGTAGCCGAACCGGCCATAAGCTAATCCATCCACGAAAAGATATAAAGGGTGATCCATTTCGAGGTTCCCTACTTTTTTAAAGAAAAAAACACAGAAAATTCAAATTTAATGGAGAATGTTTATTATCATTTGAAAGAACATTCTTTGTCATTTATTTTTTGAAGATTATGTCTATCAAATGTTGGCCGTTGCTACGTCGCTGGTGGTCCATCCGTTGAGTCCAATTTTCGATCACTCGTTCGAGCATTTCGACTGGTAACTAGCGAATGACAAGCGTGATGTTTTCCTCCAAGGCCTGAATCGAAGCGGGTTTGTCAGCATAAGCTTTTGACTTTACATATCCCCACAGGAAAAAGTGTGATATCACACAATCTTGGTGGCCAATCGACCGGCCCAAAAAGTGAAATTATGCACCGAAATGTTCTCTCAATAAGTCCATTGATTGATGCGATGTGTGGGAAGTGGCGCCGTCTTGCTGAAACCAAATGTCGCCGAGATCACGAGCTTCAATTTCAGACATCAAATAGTCTGTTATCACGGCACGATAACGGTCGCCATCGACGGTTACGTTCGCACCGGAATAATTTTTAAAGAAATATGGACCGATGATTCCACCGGCCCACAAACCACACCAAACCGTTGTTTTTTCTGGATGAAGTGGCAGTTCTTCAATCTCTTCAGGTCGCTCTTCGTCCAAAATGCGGTAATTTTGTTTGTTTACATACCCATTGAGCCAGAAATGGGCGTCATCGCTAAACAAAATTTGCTCGAAAACGTCGGATCTTCTTGGAACTTTTCAGGAGCCCATAGATCGAAGCGATGTCGCTTGGGAAGGTCGAGTGGCTTCAGTTGTTGCACAAGGTGTATTTTGTACGCTTTCAATTTAAGATCTCGACGTAAACTGCGCCAAGTCGTTCCATACGTCAGTCCGAGTTGCTGCGAACGGCGCCGAATCGACTCTCTACGGTCTTCGTGTACACTCTCAGCTACGGCCGCTATATTTTCTTCACAGCGTGCTGGACGTGGTCCAATAATGAATGCTGGGTCCCAAAATGGGTGATGGTGTTGCGAATAGTACGCTCAGTAGGCCGATTATATTGACCCTAAGTTGAGCGAAGTGCACGAAACACATTCCTCACAGAACGTGAATTTTCATAATAAAGTTGAACAATTTGTAAACGTTGTTCACGCGTAAGTCTTTCCATTATGAAATGCCAAACAATACTAAACAAAAATAACATGACAGCATGACACGACTCACACGTGATCTGTAAAAAAGGCTACTGAAAAAAGTAGCTCTACTTGGATCACCCGTTATTTGGGGTAGAATTTCCAGCAGATACTAAAAAGGCAAAATGAGAGTGATTGGACAAGAAATATGTCCACAGTTATTGTCAACGAAAAGGTAACGCTCCATCCCAGTATTGAAGAAGTAAGTGTAACCATCAAAAATTAAAAAAAAAATTATTCAGATAGTTCTGCTAGATTAGACTAAATTTGAATTTGTTGCAATAAAAGTGTGTAATGGATGTGCGCGAAGGCATCAACATCTGCGATGTCTGAATCGATGAAAACATGTTGAATGGCCAGAATATTAGCTTCAACTGACCTAATAACAACAAAATCGACCCTAATTTTGCGAATTGTGACATAAATATATTTTTTGTTCTCAAAAACTTTGTCTTTTTTAAACTTGATTTTAAGTAAAAGCATTTTGTTTACTCATTTGTGCACAATTTGACGTTTGTGTATGAATAATAGAAAATATTGATTTTAGTGGCGTATACGGCAAACTCATTTTGTAATAAATTTTAAATTTTTAAAAAACTAAAAGTGATTTAGAACAACTTCTTCCATATTTTGAAAGAGGATTTTCTTATAAATATTTTGTTAAACAAATTAAAAAATCCCAGCGGTTTTTTTTCATGCATTATGGTGTCAAAACGATTTGTCAAAAATATTCAAATGGCCTTTACGTCATCCAAATGTTGGGGCGACGGTTTATCGACTCGCGATATCTTTCGACGATATCGTTTCTCAACGACTATACTCGTACTCACCCTCACTTTCATTTGACGAATGAGTGCCCTTACTACCACATTAACTATAGCCCATCAAAAAGTACATCATTCATACAACTATGATACAAACAATTGTCAATCGATTTAGAAATACCCATCGGACAATCTAAAAGTTCCTCAAACGTACCAACTATCTCTTAATCAGATAGATGTCCACATAACCGTTCATTCATCTTGCACAATGCTCCTCTTTGTAGCTAATTCAATTGCAGTTGTTACCCCTATTTTGAAAAGGAACAGAGAAAATAATCAAAGTCCTCTTAATTCCTCCCGGCATTACGTATTCATTAGGAAGATTGTAAACAGAACCAATCCAATTGTGCGCTCCTACGATCAACATATGTGGCATCTTTCTATTCTCCTGCTGATTAAACGCATAGAGCGGGAGCGTCACAAATACGACGCATCAGCATCACTGATGAACCACAGGGCATACGCAACCAAGGCGAAGCGATGCGGAAAAAAGGTGAGGCGATTTCGATACAATTCTATTTCTGGAACCATGAACCGTGAAGTAAACACAGCGTTCCTAGTTTTATGCCAGAGCATACCATACCAGCCACCCTAACGACGAACGAGGATATGGATGCAGTATTCCGCTGGCTGCTGCAGCTTCTGCGGATGACTGTTGAATGTTGAGCGCATTTTCCCTTAGAGGCATCTTTCAACGCACTGCTAAGCGTATCTGGATGTCCCTTGTGTGTGCGACTTTTGTTTACATACTGTACACAATGAGTGTGTGCGCAAGGAGCTACGTTAGGTACCTATACGTGCTCGGTGCTCTTTAGCTCTTTAGGTCTTTCTTTTTTTTTTTGTTTTTTTTTCGAGTTTTTCCTCCGTTTTCGATAATCGGAAAACGTTATTTGGTATTAGGTGCCCCGTCGGCAGGAAAGGACTGTGTGCGGGAGGACGGGGTTACCTGTTTACAATACCTCAGCTGCAGTGCGTTCAGGAGTTCATTGTCCTGTGAGCGAGGTCGGGATAGTATTCAATTTATGACTTCGCATTGGATACGTGATGGTATGTCATTGTGATTTGTTTTCCTCGTTCGGCTGCGGGTTAAGTGATGTTTCCTCAGGAATTTCCCATAAGCTGTGATTCCTTGCATCTTGCATTACATGACGAGGGTGATCGATATCGAGAGCTAATGTGGGGTTAAAGATCGGGGCAAAGGCGATTTGCTAGGACATGTGAGTGCACTTCAAATTCATTTTCCATAGCGTAAACCTAACGTCATGCTGGGAACAGGCGATGATGTTATGATTCGATAATCACATAACCATGTCTATGGATTGTGTGGGATCTGCTGGTGGACCATTAGGTCGTTAATAGAAAAGAGCAGGGACGAATGTAAGGGGAAGATATTTTAATGAAAAATGTCGTCACAAAATGGAAGGACAAAAACAAAAATTTAAGTAAGTGGATGATGTGTACTGAAAAAGGATATTTTTAGATCGTAGTCATGCAGACGAGTGATGCGTTTTTATTGTGGTTGGTCGTAAAATATGTAATGACAGATGTTGTCTGTCTTCTTCAATACAAAACATAACATATGGAGAAAACACAAGGAATGACATTAATTAGATATAAAAAGAGATTCCTTCAGTTTTTTTTTATTGTTACAATGAGGTGCTGAGTTTATGGTGAAGCAATTAAAGTTTAATAAGTTGAGGTTTTACCGGAATAGTTATGAAATTAATATCTAATTATGTACTTAGGGATACATGTGTTAAATGCGGAGGAACTACAAGATACTTTACTAATGAAATTTTGGGGGATAACTCATAAGCGGACAAATTGAATATCTACAAATTATTAGCTATCAAGCAACAAGCCTGTGGGATTAACAGATTTATGTTGTTGGAACAATGTATAACAGCTGGTCCCGAGGTCATTAATATACTTTTGCAGCGTGACTTCGCTCAAATTACATGACTTTGCAATCATTGGAAATTCAATATCAATTTCCAACAAAACCGAAACAATTCTGTTTAGAACCCCATTGCTTAGGGTTTCTAGTGATCCTAGAAAAAGGGGAAAAAGTGTGTACCAATCGCTGGCGGTGATATGTGCTACATACCTAGTCCCATACAAGTCCCATCATCGCTTATAGTTGCCCCGTATGTTTTAACGTATCCCCATCATTCATGGGCTGTTTAAGAAGCAGTGTCTCTGACCCGAATTTTGATGACTGAATATTAAAAAAGCGTATCAGCGAGGTTTCCCAAGTCTTTGCGGACTAATAGTCTTCTAAACAGTGATCCATAAAGAGCATCCTGTTTCCTATATCACCAAACTACAAATTGGAACCACAAATTTGTACTTGTGAATCACACCTGCAAATTCGGAATTACGTTTTTTCACGAATTAAATATTTTGAATCCACAAATTTGTGATAAAAATGCAAACAAATTGTAAGAAAAAACTTGCTGACCACAAGTGTTAAAGATTCCCGTTGCACTGGATTTGCAATTGACTTGCCTACAAGTGTTTTCTCACGAGATTATTGAACTAGTGTCGCTCGTGGCAAAAACATAATGGACAAATGAATAGAATACAATCGTTGTTGCATCTCTAATCAGAGATAAGAAAGACATTTGTTTGGAAAATTTTTCAAACGCATGAAATTAAATGATCGATCATTTTCATAAATTAAATGTTTCAACATTTAATTCAATATTGGCAACGACAGCGAAAATTGCCAGTCACCCGGCAGAGTTGACTTGGTATGTGACATCCACCAACTCTTAAGCCAAATTTGGTCAGATGAAAGTATGCCTGAAGAATGGAACCTCGGCATCGTTTGCCCGATCCACAAAAAAGGAGACCCTCTGAACTGCTCCATATTAAGAGGCATAAGTCTCCTCAACATCGCCTACAAGATCTTATCTAACGTTATATGTGAACGCCTGAAACCGAATACCAACAACCTGATCGGCCCTTATCAATGTGATTGTAGGCCAGGAAATTCCACAACCGATCAAATTTTTACACTTCAGCAGATTCTGGAAAAAAAAACTCTAGAAGTCGAAATCGATAGCAACCACCTATTCATCGCTTTGAAAGCCGCAAACGACAGCATTTATACATAGTTTTGGTATACCGCCCAAACTCGTCCGTTTGTGTAGGATGACGATGGAGAATTCTCGCTTTTCCTTCAGGGTCAGAAACGACCTTACCGACACTTTCAATACCAAAAATTTTAGATTTAGGTCAGACGATGCGCTGTCATGTAACTTCTTTAGTCTGATTCTTGAGAGGATTGTGCAAAACTCCGGAGCCAACACCAGAGGCACAATTTTATAAAAATCGGTGCAACGCCGACGATATTAACATCACGGTTGCTAGTATAGAGAAAGAACCGGCCAAAATGGGTTAAGCAGTAAATGATGGTGGGACTAAATGTATGCTGTCAAGAAAGGACACACAACATCAACGACCTGGACAGAACGTCACTATTGACAGACAGATAACAACATCTTGTCAGAAATTAAACGAAGAATTACTCTTGCCAACCGCATTTTCTTCATTCGAACTAGTATAGAGATCATATATTAGGCACTGTTTGTCCCGGTCCTGCTATACGTCGAAAAGCATGGACCGTATTAAAAGCTGATGAAGAAATGCTTGATCGCTTCATGTGAAAAATTCTTCGTAAAGTCTTCTGTCCCGTTTGGATTGACGGACTATGGAGACGAATATTCAACCAAGAACTAAACGAACTGTACAGCGACAGGCTCCCTGAGGATTAAAAACGCCAGCTTGCTCAATGTTTCACGCAAAAACAAACAAGCATCATGCTTGATTTTACCAAGGCTTTGTTTTTTAACAGTCAGTCTTGGTTGGTTATTATTGAAATAAAAGAAAAGTTTTGTTTATCATTAAAGAATCTCGGTGCTATATTCATTTTTTATGAGAAATGACCCAGAAAATAGTATAATAGTACGTTTCCACCGAAATTAAACTCGTCGTTTTTTTTTTTTTAATTCATTTATTTATTGACTTAAAATATTAACTTAATATTAGACAAAAATGCTTAAATCTAACTTATCAATAACTGGTTTACTTAATCTAACTTATCGGCCCATAGCGGGCGCTGTAAGCTTATAACTAAGATTTTGCTTTTGCTTTTCAGCTTAAATTTGTCATTTGTTTTTTTATTATTAATATTAAGACATTTAATTGATTTTTCAAAGAAAAAATTAAAACTTTAAACAGTAACAATTTTTTTGTTTTATATAAAAACTTAATCTTGACTAAAACTAACTTAAACTACTTAAGACTAGTTAAACCTAACTTACACTACTTAATACTACTTAACTACTTAAACCTAACTTGATTATAATCGGGGTGGCAAGCACTCGTTGCATATGCCCCGAGGGTTTGCCATCCCGATTGCGTCATTGGGTCCAGCAAGCATTTATGCAACCATATTAAATAAAATATGGTGCATAAGCCCAGTCCCAGACCTTGTACCTAAATTTAATTTACTTAAGTACTAAGGAGTGGACTAAAAGTCCGCAAAGACCTGAGGAAGTGCAGAAATACTTTCCTCGTTTAGCCACCAAAAGTCGGTGCGCTGCTTTTCAGCGTCGGTCCTATCGCGATCCGATACCGCCGTGCTAAAGCGGAGGAGCTCCGGAGCATTGTCGACGTACCCGTCGCGGATTAGCCGCTTGTCCCGCGCGTCACGGTAGCGATGGTATAAAACCGGGATACCGTTCCTGTCTTGTATTAACCCTAACGAATCGATATAAATGAATGCCTCTGGTGGAATAAAGCCTGATATGAGCGCACTCTCCATGTACATTTCATTGGGGCAATAAGCCCTGAATATCAGGCTGTTTTCGCTACTCATCGCCCTTGAAGCGTGCCTTCGCATCACCTTAATAAGGAAATTGTCAATTCTATTCAACTGAGCCCGATTGTATAGAACCTCGTTGCGATAATATTTTATGTACTCGGAGTCCGGCGTTCGGTACAATCCTAAGCAGGATCGGAGACAACGCCTCTCAAACAGCCGCATCCTGTCCATGTAGGATGGTGATACATTGAACCACACGGGACAACCGTAAGCGATGATTGGCCTTATGAGGGCCATGTAGCAAATGACTTTCACCCTTGAATCAAGTTGACTGCTATGAAACAATCTTCTTGTCAGAGCATAAGCCCCCCTAGCCCTGGCCAGACAAGCATCCACATTTTTATTAAAATATAGAAACTTGTCAAGCCAGATGCCAAGGTATTTGACTTCACTTCTCACCGCCAACGGCCGTCCATGCTGTCCCATGATACACAATTTTTTCCAGTTTTTTCTGGTATCGTAAGAAGCCCTCTGCACTGGGGTCCTGAACAGAATTGTTTCGGTTTTTTGGAAATTGATCCTCAATTCCCAATCCTCGCAAAATCCCTTAATGTGATCCAAGTCACGCTGCAAAAATATGTTGATGACTCCGATTTTCGGACCTGATCTGTACGCCACCAGATCATCTGCGCACGCTATAGCGTGACTGAAAGAACCTACAAGATCACTTGTATAAATGTTAAATAATATCGAGGAGTTCACCGCCCCCTGTTGTAAATCTTTTTTGATTTCAATGACTTTACTCGAAGTTACGTTGCCACATTTGACAACGAACTTCTTTCCCATAAGCATTTCATAAATCATATATAGCATGGGTTTACGCATGCCCAGTCTGGTAAGCTTGTAGAAAAGCCCCTCTAACCATACGGTGTCGAAGGCCTTCTCAAAGTCAACCAGACAGGCCCCTGTGCATAGTCCTTTGGATGTATTCCATTGGATGTCGGAGACTAGTTTCGACGCGGCATGAATAGTGTCATGCCTCGCTCGAAAACCAAACTGATTTTCCGGAATAATTTTATTTTCCTCGACCCACTTAAGCAGAGCTCTATAGATTTTCTCAAATACCTTGCTTACATTCGGCAGAAGGCTTATTGACCGAAGATTTGCAGGGTTTGTTCTGTCCTTGTCCTTTTTGGGGATAGGATGTACCACCGCCGTTTTCCAGTGCACCGGAAAATGTGCATTATTCAGTGCATTGTTAAACAGCGTGGTGAAAATATCGACCTAAACTCGTCGTTTCGTTTACCAAATTCAACAATTGAAAATACACTAGCCGGCATAAATATTTTGACGAAATAAAAATCGTGCATTTTTGAGTTTAACTTTTAAATGGTTTTATAAAGAATTCTTGTGTATTTTTTTTCTTTTTAATTAAAGGGTGGTTAAATTTTAAGGGCCGATGTTGATTTTGAATAAAACACATATTATGTAACAAATTATTATCACTTCATTTATAATGATAATTATGGAATGGTTCAATTATGTACGGAATAAAATATCGGTCAAATGGCTGCCGTGACCTCGGCGGAACACCTCCATCCTAAGGTCAAAATTTTCGATGACGCTGTGGCATAATTGAGGTTCTATGCCGTTAATGTGCCGAATTATCGCATCCTTTAGCTCTTGAATTGTTGCTGGCTTATTTTATTATTCTCTTTCAAACAGCCCCAATGAAAGAAGTCCAGCATTGTCGAATCACATGATCTTGGCGGCCAATTTACATCGCCACCACGTGAGATAACAAGGCCATTGAATTTGTCGCGCAAAAGAGCCATTGTTTCGTTAGCTGTGTACCTCATCACTGAAGATGATTTTTTTCGAAGATTGATCATCCACTGTTGCCATTTCTTGCCACCATTCTGACCAGTGACGACGCTTGAAATGGTCAAGAGACTTTATTGGACATTGGACATCACAGTACTTCGCACATGAATGCAACGAACTACAGACACGTAACAGCACTGGCGACTGAGGCCATCGGCTGGGACAGACCAAGACTTTAATACAACAGAGAGAGACAGATAGATACATAGAAGGGAAGACATATAACATGCAGCTACGTGGCACAGAGGAGGAGACATAGATTAATATTGTCTCATATTATCGCACAGGTGGCCTCAGATAAGCTGGCGATTTTCGTAGAAAACAAATGCTGCCGAAGCTGGGGCTTGAACCCGCAACGTTTGGCTTAGCAGTCAACTACGCATTCCTCTGAGCGATGGCCACCTGCAAGAGGCTTTATTTCTTGAGTCAATTGCGCCTATAAGCGTGTAAATGCAATTTTTTTTGCATAATGTCCATCAACGACGAGCGTGAGAGGTGCAATTGTTGGGCACGACGACGAGTTGAAGTGGACGGCTCTTCAGTCATACTATCGTGAACAGCAGCAATATTTTCTGCAGTACGAGCTGTACGAGCATACACTAATGTTTTCAAATTTCCTACAGACCCGGTTTGCTCAAATTTTTGCACGATTTTTTTTCGATTGTACGCACATTTGGACGATTAAATTGACCGAAAAAATCACCAAGTGCACGATATGCATTTTGATTTGAACGCCCATTTTCATAATAATCCTGAATAACTTTATGGCGTTGCTCGATCGTGTATCTTTTCATGGTTCGAATTGAATTAGTCTGAAATTGAGAAATGTCAAATGAAATGCAGAAAAAAAATTGACGCTTAGGTGCGGTTCATATTCAACATCGGCCTTTAAAATTTAACGATGTTATATCTATATAAGAAGGCTTATATAGATAGAGGGCTTTGTTTTAGCATATGTTTGGCAGAGAATTTTGACGTTTTTTTTATAGAAAAACAAGTGGTTGGTGCACGACTGGGCCGATCGCAACTTTCTCTTTCACAGCGACTTAATTTGACGTTTGCAAGAACTTCACCAAACTACATAATAATGTCTATTTCGATTAATGATGTTAGAATGATATAAATAATGTCGAAATGATATTATAAGAACATTTATTCCGAAATTGAAAGTAATCGGTGTTCATGTGAATAATAATGATTTTCCGTTATTGGCCAAAACTGAAGATTGCGTTTGCGGATAATTGGGCCAAAACAAATTACGCGTAACTCATGAAAACAGTAATAGTAGTATACAAATTAAATTTCATTCAATTTGGCAAAATAGTTTGCGAGAAATTGACAATTTTCTTTATTTGGCCTTAATGCAAAAATCCGTTATATGGACTTTTTCGAAAAAAACTGAGTATGCAGTTTTGTTGGAACTAATATGCTTACACTATACCATATCAGAAGTTTAATCAAAATCGTTACAGCCGTTTTTGAGCAAATTGAGGCTATGTATGATTTTTTAATGGCAGGTACCAGTAATATCATGGCTAAAAGCAAACAAAAAAAAATGGCCTAGAATTATGACCAAAAAAACGCTTGATACAAAGTTTGAAGAAAATCGGTCAAGTCGGTAGGAATTTAAAAAAAACACTTTTTTGAGTTCCGCTATCATCGTAATGTTAAAATCAATCAAAAACTCTAGGTCAAAATTTTCACGAAAACAATATCTTTCTCATTATAAGAGAAAATTATAAAGCAAAGTTTGATTTGAAAAAATTTGGTTGGATCTCGTTTGAAATAGCATTTCAGCGGAATGCCGATTTTCAGAATGTGAAATTGTATGGCGGAACGCATCGCATTTCTGCTGAAATCACGAATTTTGCTGAAATAACGCATTTCGACTCGGTGGAAGATAGTCAAGGTAATCGTACATTTCAACCGAGTTGAAATGCGTCATTCCAGCGAAATTCATGATTTTAGCCGAAATGCGATGCATTCCGCCATACAATTTCACATTCTTACATTCGGCATTCCGCTAAAATTCTATTTGAAACGAGGTCTAACAGAGTAATGTCAAATCAAACATTCCTTTTTACCCCTAAAAAAAACCCTTTATTTTAATGTAAACATCACATTGCTCTGTAAATGTTTGTTAACAAAAAAAACTTTCAGAAAACAAATTTTAATTTACGAAAATAATTTTTTTTATAATTAAAATACGAACGGTTGTGTTGACATAACCTTTTCTTGGCAGTTGAAAGTCATTATCACAAGCAAAGGTGCAGTGAAATAAAAGTTCGGCAGTTTGAATCGAAGTTTTTGTTGGTGGGAACACTGTTTTCAAATTTTGAATTTCGTAAATCAAATGACGGGTTTCGGTTCGGTGGAAACGTACTATAACGCAGAATTTTATGTTATTGACTGCTTCTATCGGTTGCAGTCGTTAATTATTCAGACATGGAAATCTCTCCTTCAAAATTCCAATACCGTTTTGCATAAATCTTCGAGTTGATTTATGTGCTTTAATGTATCGATGAATTTCATGACTTCAGTTTCTCAAAATCGGTGTAGTTATTCAATCTATTAACGTGTAACCACAAATAAAACAGCATGCGAGGATAGAACCGAGAGTTAGTTTCATATTTTGAAAAAAGTATACTTTTCGCAACATTCTTGAATCGTGCCATTTCCTGGACAATTCACGTATTCATTTAAGAAGTTATGGTCATGCCGAATCAGCATACAATTGAAGCGTTAAGAAAATTTCCATAATTTGAGTAATCAAAGTTTAAAGTTATTTATCTATAACGCTTTTGATAAGATTTTTGATTTTTCTTAGTGTAAAAAATAAGATCTTCGTTTATTCTGCGGGTCTAAAACCAAACCCGTACGTGATGATAAGTGTGTTGCAGAAAGACTTAAGACCGTTTACACAGTACGGTGAGTTGGACTGCTTGTAACGGGTGATTTTTTAAGGGTTGAGTTTTTCGGGTTGGCACCACTCGTCAGTAATGGAGTCCAAACGTTATCTGTCAAAGTGAAAAGATTTCAGTATACACTGCCATTTAGTCATGGAAAGACTTACAAACGAGCAACGGTGGTAAATTATTGAAATTTACTATCAAATTTCGTGCTCAGTGAGAAATGTGCTTTGTTTGTTACGACCATGTTATGGTCGTTATAACCGACCTGGTGAGTCAACAATTCGTGCTGTTATCACCAAAGTTCGCACCAAATTTACTTTGTTGGACATTAAAACACCGACTCTCATACGCACTGTACGCACTGTACACTGTACGTACCGAAGAAAATATTGCAGTCATAGTCGTATCTTAATGAAGATCGTGAAACGTCAATTCGTCGCCATTCTCAGCAATTGGACATGTGTTACTCAACCACATGAAAAATTTTACGTGTCGACTTGGGTTCGAAAGCCTATAAAATTCAACTTGCGCAAGAATTGAAATTGAATGGCCTGCAACAGCGTCAAATTTTTGGCTGTTCTAAGAGCTCCATGAAAATCCGCTGTTTTATCGAAATTGCGATGAGGCTCATTTCTGCCTCAAATGATACGTTAATAAGCAAAATTGTCGCATCTGGAGTGATGAACAGCCACATGCTATACAAGAATTTCCAATGCATCCCCAAAAAAAACGACTGTTTTGTGTGGATTATGGGCCTTAGAACAGCTCCATGAAATTCGCTGTTTTATCGAAATTGCGATGAGGCTCATTTCTGCTTCAACGGATACGTTAATAAGAAAAAATTGTCGCATCTGGAGTGATGAACAGCCACATGCTGTACAAGAATTACCAATGCATCCTGAAAAACGACAGTTTGGTGTGGTTTATTGACTGGTGATCATCGGTCCATTTTTCTTCAAAGATAACGTTACCATCAATGGCGAACGATATCTAGCCATGAAACGCTAGATTTTTTTACCCCAATTTGCTGAGTTGAACTTGGTTGACATGTGGTTGCATCAAGACGGTGCTACATGTCACACAGTTCGAGAAACAATGGAAAAGTTGAAGGATAAATTTGGTGAGCAGATTATCTCTCTAAAGGCCCTGTGAGTTGGCCGCCCTGAACATGCGATTTAACGCCTCTTGATTATTTCTTGTGGCTTTATGTAAAGTCGTCAGTCTATGTGGACAAGCCGAACACGATTGAAGCCTTACAGGATAACATAACATGCGTAATTCGTGGAACACAGGCCGAAATTGTCGAAAAAGTGACGCAAAATTTGACCTTCCTAATGAACTATTTGGAACGGAGCCACGGACAAAATTTACATAAAGTTGTTTTTAAAACGTAAATGGCAAAGGCCTGTTTATCGATCACAATAACATTTTGAACAGTTGAGGAAAATTTGAGTGTTTCATTCGATTTTTAATAAAACAACTGCGCTTAACAAAGCAGTCGTTACTAACTAACTTTACTCAACGGACTCCTGATTTGGTGAGCGTGTCTTCCTGAGACTGGGCAGCCCTCGATCCTGGGCACGTTGCTGCCAGTTATTCAATCCAAGCGCTCTGACATCCACGATCGCTTGATCCTTAAGCCGGGGTTTCAGTCTTTCTTGTAGAGAAAGACCCGAATCAGTCTATACGCCATCGTGCACAGGAATTGTATATGTGTCCATCCAATTTATGGAAGATTTTGCGGGTGCATACGAAATCCAACTCTTGCAAGAATTGAAGCCATGGGATCACCTAATAAGGCATAGATTCGGTGAATGGGCATAATACAAGATTGCCGTTGATCACAATTTTCATAAGCGAATTTTGTTTAGCGATGAGGTTCACTTTTGGTTTAATGGATATGTCAATAAACCATGGATACGTATTGAGAGTGATGCTAATCCTCAAGTGTATGGTAAGACACTCTTATATCCACGAAAACAGACTGTTTGGTGTGCTTTATGGATTGGTGGAATAATTGGTCCGTACTTCTTTAAAAACGATGATGGTCAGAACGTTACAGTCAATGGTAACCGCTGTATAGCCATGATTGCTAACTTTTTCGTTCATCAATTGAAGAACCATGATGTGCAGGAGCTGTGGTTTCAAAAAGACGGTGCTACAAGTCACACAGCATGTACCACAACAAAATTTGTTGAAGGAAACAATCGGTTAGAACATAGTTTTGCGATTTGGTCCTGTGAATTGGTCTACGATATCGTGCGATTTAACTTCAATTGTTTTTTTTCGTGGGGTATTTGAAGTCGGTAGTCTACGCCGATAATTCCGAAACGATTGACCACTTGGAGTACAACATTCACCGCGTTATGTTGGAAAATCAAATCGAAAATTGGAACTCCAATTAGACTACGTCAGACGACTAAATATGATAGATATGATTACACGACTAAATATGATTTATGGCATATGACACGGCTATCATATGCCATAAATCATATTTAAATTATAATGCCAAAAATTTACCCTTGAAATAAAAAAATTATCTCTGTTTTTTATTATTTCAAAGTTCTATAGCTCTAAAAAAAAACACCCTACCATCTGGATATTCCATTCGTCAATTGTAATTGTACAAACAATAGAGTGCCACTAACTGCACTTTTTCAATGCATAATTGTAATCTTAAAAGTCCAAGACCCAGCTGGTTATACGCTGATTGACATTTTTATTCCTTAGCGTCTGGAATAGAGCCTCCAAATCAGCAACTACAACAAAAGGCAACGGCTGATGAGTGATGACCCTTATTCAAAGCTAATCGGGTAAGACTCGCCACTGGTTATTTTCTTAGAAAAATAAGCAACCGGATGAAACTTCTTATTATTCTGTCTCTGCATAAGGACTGCACCGAACCTATGTAAACTTGCATCGCAATGTTATTCGGCCTCTAGCCTAGGATCATGTTTGCTCAACACGGATGAAGATCTTAATTTCTTCTTCAATTGTGCTACTACTGAGTGCTACTACTGAGTGCTACTATGAGACTCTTCAGTTCAAGCTAATTTTGAGTATTTCTTCAACAAATCTCACAGTGTTCTGGTTACAAACTGGCGGAAATAAGAAAATAATCCGATACAACTCCGGACTTCTTTGCTATTCTGAACCACTGTGATGAACATGTATTCCAAGAGTGATATCTTCTTTGTGTCGCCGTCTTTCCTATTAAATATAAATCTCATAACATGAAAACAATATATTTCCTCAAAGAGTTTATGGATTGTTGACATTTTTATGAATGGGAACAGAAAGAGAAAACACTGAATATGTAATGTTTTTGAATCCCCACTTTTTCACAACCGTGTTTAAGATGCACTAACATACTCGTAAGAACTCTTCACCCAGTCCGATTTCTCTAATTAATAAGTATAGACGTATAGATACATCCCATAATATCTTGCATTACAAATTTTCAAACTCATGTTCTGCACGTTGATGTACCAAACACTAATCATACAGTTAATCCCCAATTTCCCTACCATAAACTGTTTTACATCTAATCCAAAAAAGATAGAAAACAAAATAAACAAAAAATTCACTTATGCCTCAATAAATTTACATCTTATTACCCCTTTGCGGACTTATTACTCTGACAGACATCCAGCGTGTGATATAAACTACACGTGTTTACAACCTCCGTCTAGATCCCAGCTCGTGTTGATCACCTGTAAATTATATTCAAATTATATGCATCCTCATCCTAATTCATGGAATAAGCCCCAAATAAACATATCTCGGACGTCCATGAAGTTTCTTTTTCCAAATTCACGAAGGGAAATTAGATCAAATCCCACTCGAACGGGTGATCATTGTGTGTATCTATGAAGTTGTCGGACAGATGTTGGACACACCGATCGGTTGTGTCACAATTGAAACAAATCCCGAAATAGTGTCATGTTCTCGGTGGGTAACATTACTGGCGTGCAACTTGGCAGTGTTTAGGTGAATCTAAATGTGTTATAGAGGTGTTGTTATGTTCTACCACAAACTGTTTCATTAACATCGCATTGTGGTGACACAGGAGATTATGGAACATCTTGGAGTTGAATTTATTGACTACCTAACTAATGCCTATTTGTGACCAGATAGCGGGTATAAGTAGGCGCACTAAATACAACACGCCACAACAGATGATATACCAAGTGATGTTCCTTGTCATTCTTCGTTTTTCGGAAGCCAAATTGACATGAAACGTCGTCTGTATTATCCAGTCGTCCGAAAATAGAGTGATGAATTGCAGATTGGCAGGTTCTGTTAATGTGGTCTGGTTTCAATTTAATTCATGAAATTTGTAATCTTTTTGGAATTTCGTCGGCTCTTAGGCGAATGCAGATGCGTTTGTATAAGTTCTTGTAATGGACTGGGATTTGGTAATTGGCAGGTGTCGGTTGGAAAAATATACAAAATTATTGCACACAGAGAGATAAAGTTCATCTGGAAGATATCCTCTTGTTAGCAGACTTGAAAGGGAAATTATGGATTTTATTGGGCCACGGCAGTTTATTATCCAAAGGTTGGTATTTTGTTTGCTTTCTTGAAGTAGCTATCTTCGGATTGGTGTTTGTGTATATTTTACGTTCTTGGTGCGAGTATGATGGGAGTTTATTTTTTTCTTTTTGAAGAGAATTGTATATCCCCGAAAATCCCAGTGGAGGAAATCATGGTGTATATTAAACGACAGATCCATAACATTCATTCAAAAATAATTATATCAATTCGTACCAATTGTTTGTTGATAATATCTACTTAGTCTTGTCCTTATTTACTTCAAGGCCAACGGATTTCGCCTGTTCTTCAATCGCCGTGAATACGCCTATCACGGCAAGTGCGCTGGGAGCGACCGGTGGTGTTAATATCGCCCGCATAGCCCAGCAGCTGCACGGACCTGTTGAAAATAGTGCCTTCAGTGTTGACACCTGCTCTTCGTTCTATCTGCTCCAATAAGAGATTGAAGAAGTCACATGATAGTGCGTCTTCTTGCCGAAATCCGTTGCATGTTTGGAATAGTTCGGACGAGCTAACGGCTGTTTTTTTAGATGTTGGTTTTTCGAATAGTACACATCCGCAGAGACGTCGAACAGTGCGCACCGAAGAAACAATTGCCGCTGTAGAGCAAATGGTTGAAGAGGACCCGAATGCAGCTTTGTCCGTCAACTTTATGGACGATTTTGCCAAAAGATCTTGGCCTACGACCTTACAAGATCCAGCTTGTATAAGAATCAAAGCCGCGAGATCATGAAATGCGTCGTGATTTTGGTATATGGGCCGAAAATGAGATTGATCTCGATGCTGATTTTCATCGCGACATTTTGTTCAGTGATGAGACTCATTTTTGGTTGAATGGCTACGTCAACAAGCAAAATTGCCGCAATTGGAGTGAAGAGAATCTATATGAGACCCTTGAGACGCCATTACATCCACAAAAACTGAATGTTTGGTGTGCGCTATCATTGGGCTGGTGGAGTCATTGGCCCATACATCTTCCGAAATGATGCTGGATGGTCAGTCACCGTTAATGGAGACCGGTATAGAGCTATGACAACCTATTTTGTATGTATTTGACTGTTTTGTAACAGAATTAGATGGCATGAATGTAGAATGCCACACAGCGCACGTCACACTCGATCTATTGAAGGAAACACCCGATTGGCGCATAATTTCGCGGAATGGACATCTCAATTGGCCACCAAGGTCGTCTGATTTAACCATTGGATTTTTTTCTTTGGGGCTGTGTGAAGAAGCTCCTCTACGCCAACAAACCAAAAAAGTAAGGGGACTTGGAAGCCCACATTCGTGGCGTTATTGAAGACATTCGGCCCCAAATGCTAGAGAAAGTGGTTGAAAATTGGATCTCTAGACTTGGCTTTATTCGAACCAGCTGCGGAGGCCATATGCCAGAAATCATATTAATGGCATAAATGTATCCTTCCACTAAAGCCAAATTGATGGACATTAAAACGATTTTCTTTTGTTTTATTTCAAATCAAAGTCCTATTCCTCTAAAAACACCCGATACTTCCAAACTGCACGTTGCGGCGCGTGTTTTCCAGCGACACCCGACACAGCTGAATCAGTTTTACCGGGATTCCGAATTCGGCCATCGTCATATGGCCAATGTAAGCTATCATACGCGGCTTTGAAATCTATTATAGGTGGTGAGTTTCGACTTGATATTCGTTGGTCTTTTCTATAATTTGCCTCAGTGTGAGAATTTCGTCTACAGTCGATCTGCCGGAACAGAAGCCGCACTATGTATGTTGTATGTGGAAGAACGGTTTTAGACGCTCACATGGTACGTTGGATAGGATCTTGTATGCGACATTTAGCAGGGATATTGCTCGATAGTTCTTACAAGACATAGGATAGCCGTTTTTGAAGATGGGGCATATGGAGCTGATAGTCCAGTCATCGAGCATGTTTTCTTTCACCCATACTTGGTTGATGATGCGGTGCATGCTCCCTACCAAAACATCAAAACCGTTTTTAAAAAGCTCCGCGTGCCGGTAAGCCATCAGAGCCTGCGACCTGGTTGTTCTTGACCATTTTTATAGCTAGGACAACTTCTTCTATACTAGGTGCTGGAACTAGTTCTTCATTGACTGGACGTGGGTTCTCTTCTCTGCCCTATCACTTTATCTACATGATGTCCATTAAACAGCTGCTGAAAAAGCTGCTTAAACACATCTACTATTTCCTGCGCTTCGGTGAACGGGTTTACTTCGCTCGAAGAGCCTGCATTCCTTTTTGTAGCCAGCAGCCAGCTGCTTGGCTTTTTATTAAAATCTCCGGATGTTGTCTTCGATCTTTTGAGCTACGCATGGTCTTCCTTTCCTCCCTTCTCCTGTCTCAATACTCTTCTCTCGCTGCCCTTGTTTTGAACTGCGGATGTCATGCTTTAATGTTAATTTTTATTTTTATTTTGATATACATTTGCATTGACTTGAGGATTAAAAAAAATTAATCAACATGTAAACATGCCAATTAATATTTCTTTATCCTCAACTTAATGCAAAGATATATCAGAAGGTGACCGTATATTTTTAATTGGCACCCATATGCTCAATACTCATAAACATCTTTCACTATAAAATTGTAAACAATTCCAAGAATTTTTCCTCAACTTCATTAGTATCCATACGTGCCTACATTGAGTACACCACTCGATACCTATCCATTCACCATCGAACGATCATCACATTCTTCGAACCATTTGTATGGTAATTAATTAATTTACTAATACAACACATCAAGAAGTGCGTTATTTACCGAAAGTTAAATTGATGGCTTCAGCTCAAGGCATAAATTGCCTTCGAAGTAGATTTATGGGTATAGAAAATTGATATTTTGTTCGGTTAGTTCATTTGAAATCAAGATCTAGTCATAAAAGATATAATTTTCCCCAAATGTTCATTACTCACGTTCTTGTCAATCTTTGTCAAGAAATCTTTGTTCGCCCAAAAAATTGAATCTGAAGAGTTATCTTGTGAATAAGAATGCTTACACATCACCCAAGGAGATACTTTTTTGTGTGATCCCAAAATGCATTCCAGAGAGGTGGGTTCGCTCTTTTTCTTGATTCCATATCATTTCTCTTTTTGGTAGTAGATACGTGGTTTGGGGAGGACCCACGTACCTGTGGTTTTTTGTTTATTATTGGGTCTTTAGCCCCCGTGGCATCCGCCAAACGCGCCGACGACCACAACGGATCGGTTGACACGCGCTTATCATCGCAGTCAATCTTCCGGGTGTTGAATGTTTATTTTTTTTTTTTTAAACAAAAAGTTTGACTGTGAAGTTGCAGTATATGTGTGTTGGGAAGGAGCCTTTCTTTAATCTCGTGAATGAATCAAGCAATAGACATTCAGACAACGATCTTTGGAATGTATCTTTGCATGTGGGTTGTTGTTGGTGTTATTTAGTTATATGCCACTTAATTGAGTTGTTTCTATGGACAAGACGACGATTGTTTTGGACTTGCAGACCCTTGGTGGTGCACGCTATTCAACTGAAATACACAGATGGTAGATAATAATCATCATTACTGCAGAATGTTGGGAAATAATTGCCTCAAAGATACAAGTGATGGATTAAATCATATTTTGCTTTCATCACTTTTGACGTTACTAAACATCTGACCTAGATGCATTTTTTACAAATTGCACGATATCATCAGATATCAGGCCTTTAGGCGGTTCTATTAGGCTGTGCAGTGTGCATGTCATAAAGTCAATACTTCGTGCAATTGCAATTAATCTACGAACATACCTACCTGGTTGTGCAGACAGCATATTCCAACCCTTAAGCTATTAGACCAACCGACCAAGTCGGTTGAGATACATTTTCTTTTGATGTTTAACCACAAACCAGACAAATACCAGAAGGCTTACTTGCTTACAAATTAACGTATTTGATTAACTTATTCACTCTGGGGTTTTGAAAGTGTGTCTACCGCTAGGCGGTACTCTGATAGATAAACGAGACCAGCATCACTTACTGCGTCAATCACTTCACCGACGGCAAAGGAAACCCATTTGCTTCAATATCCTTATCGATTCCGAAAGAGGATGAAAAAAAAAATATTTGCACAAATAAATAGTCCCCATGGTGGGCTTGAGGCATTTTTTCGATTTCTCTCTTACATGTTATGACTTTGAATCTTGACTGCTGCTATAGTGCGAAGTGGTGACGTGACGACGGGAGGCAGGAAAGCCACTTGTGGCTGAAAAAGTGAGTAAGGAAATTTTCGTAGGTATGCTAATCAGATACAAGGAGTTCTATTTTTATTTATGTACCCGTTTTGGAAGAAATCGGTGTGCGGGATTAACATTTAGATACATGTGGGTATAGATATTTTGTGGTAGTCTATCCACAAAAAGAAATCAGATATTGTCATCAAAGTAATACGATCTTAATTGAGTGATAAGAGTAGCGAAAATGTAATACAGTTGTTAAACCATAAATAGGGATACGTATCTAGTGTCCCCAAGACACAGTTTTGTGCCGCAATGAAGACGGTCGTCAGCGGAGATATTAATCTTTAGAAAATTTATTTATAGATAGCGTTTAAAGAAGACTTCTATTCATAGACGTCTTGTAAGTCTATACAAAGGCATGATAATGTTTTTTTTAGGATATTAATATCTATACCTGTATATAAAAGAGATGACGATAGTTCCTTAGCTTATGACTGAAGAACGCCTCGAGCGATTTCTATGATTCGCGCCAATTCTGACTGGTCTCCGGCTAAACAAGAAAAATACCCAAGTAAATTCCCAAAGAATCTCCGAAAAAAAAAAATTATGCCAATGGAGTGACTTTTAATCGATTGCACTTGCTGTTACTTCATCAGGAATTCGAGAACTTGAATTGTATATGCAAGAAAAATTATCTTATCGACGTCTGTTTTATATCCGAAACTCTCATAATAATGAATTCGAACTTAAAGATTAAAAGTTACCTCGGCTATCATGTGCTACATCCATCGAATAAGGCGAGAAGTGGAGCCTCACTTTGTATTAAAGATTGTATTGAAAATTCGATTGATCTTAAGTTAGAAATCGAAACAATGTAAGTTAGCTTTATACAATTCAGAAGCCGACAATCCGCTCTGAAGATATCTTCTATTTACTGCCCACCACGATGCAAAGTTCAGAAAATTGACAATGAAAACTTGCTTGATTCCCTTGGACAGCGTTTTTTCATCGGAGGTGACCTTAATGCAAAACATTCATTCTGGGGATCCAGATGCATATCACAGAAAGATAGGATGCTCTACGTTGTAGGTAGAAAGTAAAATACCGAATTTTATTTTACGGGAAAACGAACTTACTGGCCAAGTGATGCTACAAAAATACCGGATTTGATCGATTTTTTCATCGTAAGAGGTATGCCGTCCAATCGAATAACAGATGAGGAATGCTTTGATCTTTGCTCTGATCATTCTCCGGTCATTCTGACAACGAGCGAGTCTGTCATTAGAAATTAAAACTTACCCAGACCAACAAATAGAAAAACCAACTGGGAAGGCTTCAAAAACGGTATTAAAAACAATATTAGCCTGGGTGTATCGCTTAGATTCCCATTAGAACTCGAATTCGCTGTTAACTCCTTTATCGATGCATTATCAACAATGCAAAAGAGAGACCTATAGTAATACCAAGTACCCATGGGAAATAAAAGATTTGGTTCGACAAAAAAGAAAAGCTCATAAAGGACGGCACCAAACACGTGCCCCGCAAGATGAAACACATCTAAATCGGTTAAGTAACTTGCTATCAAATTCGATAATAACTTTAGAAACCATACAGTCGAAACTTATCTACAAAGCCTAACCGCTGCAAATGAGACGAATTATTCATTTTGGAAAGCAATTAGAGACATAAGACGGCCAAAAATGGTAACTCAAGATTGTTGGGCAAAAAGCTATAAGGAAAAAGCTGACAATTTTGCCGATCTTCTAGAGGAAATATTTAAGCCCTTTGATCGTCAAGCTGTAAATCAAAATATCAATGCATTCGACACTATAACCGAAAATAATGTAGAAAAACATGCAAGTATTGCTGAGCTTAAACGGAAAACACACAAACTATAGCCTGAAAAGGCTCCAGGTTGTGAATTTCTCCCGTAATCACAGGAGAAGTTCTTAAAATGTTGCGTCGAAAAGCATTAACTAAACTTCTCTACATTTTAAATGCGGCAATCAGACTAAAATACATACTGTAGCGGCAATCCTAAATTTAAATTATTTCTATCCTTATTATTGTTTTTACATTATTATTCTTGCTTGAATTGAATTGTTTATTTTACATAATATATGAATTAAATTTATAAACAGCACATTTTCTAATATCATATAAAAATTCTAAAAATGTTAAGAACGCATAACAAAGCACATTTTTTTGTATTAAAAATAAATTGTAATGTGCTACCGAAAAGGAGTATATAAGAGAGAACGAAATGTGAAAATATTGCACCAAGTCTGGCATTACTATACTTAACGATTATCTTCAATAACTGTCTAAACAACAGCTGCTTTCCATCTTGTTGGAAAATAGCAAAAGTTGTTCCAGTTCCGAAGAAAATGAGTCGCTCATGTGTTGAAGGATATAGGCCCATTGCTTTGCTGTGTTGCGTTTTGGAATCAATAATTCTAAGGAAGCTGAACCTTGTGAGCCAGGATAGAGGACTTATACCTTACAACCAATATGGTTTTCGGACGATGCACTCAACTATCCACCCCCTGCTACGGATCCACAATGATGTCACCCGAGGGCTAAACAAAAAAGAAACAACAGTGGCATGCCTCCTCGACATCGAAAAGGCCTTCGACTGCGTTTGGATCAAAGGATTGATCTACAAGCTTATTCAGTTTGGTTTCCCGCAATATCTAGTAAGAATAATTAATAGTTTTTTAACAAATAGATTCTTTTTTGTACAGGTAAACGATTCAAAATCTGGGACGAAAATGATTAACGCTGGAGTACCACAGGGATCGAAGTTGGGACCATTCCTTTTCAATCTATTCACTGCAGATCAATCAACAAACGCAGTTGGCTGTAATACGCTACTTTATGCTGACGACTCCATTACCTATTCTAGTTCTCTTTCCCCGGAAATAGCAACAAGAAGAGTGGAGGAACATATAAAGAAACTCTGGGATTACAATCTGAAGTGGGGACTGAAAATCAACAGCAACAAGACGGAGCTCATCTGTTTCAGAACTTCAATGACTGTTCTTGGAGGAAGAAGAAAATCGACTTTAGTACGAAGAAGCAGGAACATCATGATCACCCTCCCGGATTGCTCAACAGTTTCTCCATCTCCAAAGACGAAATATCTGGGAATAAACTTCAACGAGAAGTTTAAATCTAATGACCACGCCAGGAACATTCTCAAAAGAGCCAGCTTTGCACTTCATTTGGTGCACCCTCTATTAAGGATGAGAAGTGGACTTAGCCAAAGGACAAAGTTGCTTATTTATAAGCAGCTGATAAGGCCTGTCATTACCTACGCCTTTCCCATTTGGTTCACCATTTCGCCCACTGTCATGGAAAGGATTGGAGTATTCGAGAGGAAGATTTTACGCTCTTGCACCGGACTACATTATGAAATATATCAGGAAGAAGAGGCTCTACGATGAAGCGAGATGCCTGCCCATCGAACAATTCATGATGATGCTGTCTCGTAAAATATTGGAGAATCTCAGCGACCAACCCAATCAGGATATTCAAGAGTTTCTACAACAGCCTTTGGAACCCAGTCACCGATACCTTTATGTGAGATCAATCAACGCCCCAGAATTTGAAGCAATAATACATAACGAAGATCAACCATTCTATGAAAAAAACACCAGCGGACACTATAGAGGATAGCCCTCTATAAAATTTTCTGTTTTTACCCTTAATACCGTCAATTTTCTCTTTTAAATTATTATCATGTATTAGATTAAGTAAACACTAATATTGTAATAAACAATGTATCCCTAGCCATAATATATACGTCGGGCCCCTGTTGTTGAGCTGACAAATTAATTTTAGTTATAAGTCTAGTTCTAAGACAATTTGTAAATAGTATGACTGATTAAATAAAAACCTTAATCTAAAAAAAAAAAATATTGCAATCTGTTGAATGATCTAGCGAGGTTTGCAAACAACGATTAGTTGGAGCCGCCTTTAGAAATTCATACGTTTGTAATCAATAGGGTGTTCAGTGGACAGGTTGAACAAGAAATTGGTCGCCTGGCCCTGAGTTAATATTTCAATAGCGACGAATAAATGAAAATTAAAAATTTAACCACGTCTACTTTTTTTTATAACGGATATAACATTCGGTCCGCTTCAATACCAAGGCAGTGGAAAGTCGCGGAAGCGATTATGGTTCTCAAACCAGGCAAATCACCGAAAGAAATAAAATCTTACTGACCTATTTCACTTCTTCCAATAATTTCAAAAGTTTTTGAAAGGCCATTACTCGGTCGCTTACACCCCATAATAAATCAGAAACGCCTTCAATCTGACCATCAATTTGGGTTTAGTAGTAAACATTCGACTGTAGACCAAGTTCATCGAATTACCGACGTAATTGAAAAGCTTTCGAAGAAAATTGGCTCAGCCGTATTTGTTGACGTGTCGCAAGCTTTTGGTAAGGTTTGGCGTAGAGGCCTTCTATGCAATCTAAGACAAGTTCTGCCTGAAAAATTACATAAAATCCCCGTGTCGTTGAGATAAGCTTTTCCTGACAATTGATTATACTCGGATAATTTGTCAAATCATCACGAGAGGAGGGGGAGTGAAAAATCATTTAGGTGTTGCTACGGCTGGAAATCGAAACCATCCCTTCTGCGCGGCGGTTCATCGTACTAACCATCGCGCCACTGAGCCCGTACCGATAATCACAAACCGCGCTATAAATTACGCAAAAATAAGTAACTCTCAAAGGAAAGTTACCTGCCAAACATTCATTACTCTTGACAAAAAAAAATTGCTTAATACGTCGCATACTTAGTTGCAATACAAATATAAAAAGGGTGGAGGTTTTAGTAAGTAAAAACTCACACTACTTTGGGCACGTGCTCATCATGTCTATGAAGATTTCCACCAGTCCACGTAAAAAACAAAGCTACTACGCTCATACCTCCAAATCGCCTAGACCGATGTATATTGATCTTGCCAATTCCGACTGGCCTCCGGCCAAACAAACAAATTACCAAGAAAATTCCCGAAGAATCCCCGAAAAAAAAATTCTTCAAAAAATAGTCAAGAGATGCGACGCAAAAACCAATACTCCTACGACACTCTCATGAAGCAAGGGAACTGGAGTGACTTTTATTTTTGAATTGATTTTTGAACCGATGCGCTCGCAGAATGATATTGCACTTGCACTTGCTTCAACAGGAATTGCATCTACATTTTTGAAAAAAGCGGTCGAACTGCTGAATCGGCACACATGTTGCCATACCATTTTACTTAAGTGGCGCTACAGTCCGTAATGAACCTGGATCTCAACCAACATGCCTCTCCAATTATCCCGGTACTTAGCTGCCTCCAGTTGCGCACTCCAAGTGGGTTGAGGTCAGCTTCTAGTAGTGCGCGCCACTAAAGGGGAGGACTTTCTTTACCGCGTCCGACGTCTGGCTGGGAGTCGAAGACCCTGCGAGCCGAAGTAAATTTCCTGACCATCATGAACGCCCAAAGCGGATTTTTTTGAATAAGGGCATATCATACAGCTCGTATGGTTCTTTGTTGAATCTTCGTCTTTATAGCCCGTTAACGCAAATGGGACTCAAGGTCTGTCGAAAAATTTTCCTCTCAAATCGATCAAGGACTTCTTCACCCGCGCCTTTGAGCGGGACTGGGATGATCAGGGTCTTATGCAGGATCTCCTTAGCAGTTCGAGTGAGGGCTTCACTACCTAATTGCCTTCTTAGCTCGAAGAAATAGCGGTTGGCAAGAGTGATTATTCCTTTAATTTCTAACTGGATGTTGTTCTCAGAGCTAATAGCGGAGATGAGGTAGACAAGCGCCGAACTACCTCAAAGTTATATTTGTCAATGGTGACGTTCTGTCAAATTCGTCGATGTTGTCTGTTGACAGCATATACTTCGTCTTGCCCTCATTTACTGCTAAACCCGTTTTTGCCGCTTCCTTCTCTATACTAGCAAACGTGGCTATGACATCACGTTGTGCCCTACCAATGATGTCAATATCGTCGGCGTATGCTAAATAGTAGTTGCACCGATTTTTGGAAAATTGTGCCTCTGTGCCTCAAGAATGAAATTGAAGAAAGTCACATGACTGCTCATCGTCCTGCCTAAATCGTTTTTTTGTTATCGAAAGTGTCGGTGACTTGCGAACATCATTCCTGGACTGGCACCTCTCTATATCCTCGATCGCGCGCTTTACTTGCTCTTTTTTCTTCCTTCTGAAAAGCCAGTGTTCTTCCCTACTTCTCTTCATAAAGACCTCAAAGGCAGCTCTTGTCTTCACCTACAGCTTAGCTTTGTTGGCCTCGTTCTTGGTTGCGAGCATCTGCCGGCATTCCTCATCAAACCAGGAGTTTTTTGCTGGTGGGTGCGAGAAACCTGGCCCATCAGTTGCGGCTCATCTAATGGCTTGGTGGCATCGTTTCCATTGCTCTTCGACATTCGATGACATCACGTTGACTCCTACCAATGATGTCAATATCGTCGGCGTATGCTAGTAGTTGCATCGATTTTTGAAAGATTGTGCTTCTGGTGTTGTCTCGGGAGTTTTGCACAATCCACTCAAGAATCAAATTGAGGAAATCACATGACAGCGCATCGCCTTGCCAAAATCCTTTTATGGTATCGGATGTGTCGGTGAGGACTTCTTGGTTTTTTTCCATGGTCTGTGAAGATTTGATCGGTTGTGGGCTTTCTTGGCATAAACCTACACTGATAAGGGACGATCAGGTTGTTGGTAAATGGTTTCAGGCGTTCACATATTACGGCAGATAGGATCTTCTTGGCGATATTGAGGAGACTCATGCCTCTCTATTTGGCGCAGTTTAGAGGGTCTCCTTTTTTGTGGGTCGGGCAAACGATGATGAGGTTTTATTCTTCAGGCATACTTCATCCGATCAGATTTGGCTTATGGGTTTTTGGATGTAACTTACCTCACTGATCCTGAAGAATCATAAATAACCTGCTGACCGAATATGTTCAAGCAGTTTATTAAGGTTTTTCACTTGTTCATTCCATTCCGTCGTGAGAATTCTTTTGCTACGATAGTAGAAAGGACTATGTGCTTGAGTGTGAAGACACATCTTGCTGCCACCAAGATTTTACACAGGAATTAAGACGCTTTCTATGATCAGGTTACTAGGTACTCTGCGGTCGCCCATACAGTCTAGGGTCGGAGTTGGTAGTAACAGCGAGTTGAGAGATTTTTTTTTTTTTATAATTTACACGTACTCAAGGGGTTATGAATACCCTTTAAACGTTACCATAGTACGAGCATTAGAGAAGAGGAAGAAAGAGAGGATAGGAAAGATTTTTTGGATGTAGTGGAGACTTTAACTCCATGGGTGGTGTCCGAACTAGCTTCGGGGAGTCACTTTTCCTGGTGTTCGTTAAATTTGAAGAAATTCAAGATGGTGTGCATACTTTTAGGTTTTACACCGACCTATTATTTCTTTTAAATAAAAGTGAAATGGATTTTGGTTGGGATTGAACGCGCAACCTTCCACTCAACAGACGAACACATTACCACTACACCGCGGGCACCAATAATCGCATTGCCTACTATATGACAACGCTGGCGTTGTCCTTGTATCTTAGAGCATATGCCACATTGAATAACCAGTTAGAGCACAGCGGATAGAAAAAGGAGCACAAAATCATTAGCGAATCATTCTTGAAAAAAACTGTGAATTTTTTTTTTCGTAATACTGAAGAATATGTCATTCAATTCCATATAATGCTAAACGTTATGTCTATGGAAATTTATGATTGGATCCCACATTACGGCGGTCTGTCTAGCTAAGTGTAAACATTGTATAATCCGTAGAGCATTTTGCTAAAGGGCTTCATTATGGCGTTTTTTTTTCGTTTAGTCTACAACGCAGAACCTATTTTTGTTGTAACAGAAATAAAGTCTATTATTGGTGAGATGTTTTAATAAACAAAAAGTATCTTCGTTTGACTACATTAGTCCATGTACCCGCAGCCTGTACTATTTGCCTATGATTATGTTGTTTTTTTATTTCTAATTAATGGCTACAACTTTTCGTTTGAAACATAAGTTTTGTCTTTTCTTGGAAAAAAATGGAATTGTCAGATAACGAGCTCTCTAAAAGGCAAACATATGCCTTATATCGAGTTTTATAGGCATGATGCAACCGATATGTTGCAAGACAGATATTTTCTATTTAAAAAATAAATGCACTCGCTCAATAACTCACATCACACCTCATCACCACTTACTTATACAATCCTTACCGGATCACACATAAATTCCATTGATCGTAAAAGCGAGTTAAGTACTCCATTTGAATATGTTCGTATCGTAAAAACTCGAAAATGCCGAACAAACAACCAACTCATGTTTGTATCTTTTCTTTCCTTGTAATCCCTTTATCTTCCTTTCATTTCGGTAAAGAAACACTCTTTTCTCAGAAACCGACAGACTCGATAAACAATCAGACTACGATGATCGGAACATCATACATCCGACTGAATCTCAAAATGTTAAGTGTCGGCGTGATGAGATGCGGGACAAGCGCTTCTGTCAATGTCTCCTGTGTTGATGGTTCAGTGTCTTCGCCAAAAGACAAAAATACACACGATCGCTTTCCGGAAATTAATGGTAACGCCAAGGAACTTGGTTTTATTTTAGAACTTGTTGCAGTCGTTATATCTAGATATATATAAAACTAATATAAATCATGAATCCTTCGGTGAACGTGCCCTAGTGTTGAGTTTGGCTTTGTTGAGGCGATAAATGATCTCGTCATTTATTTGTGTACATGTATCTTGTCGGCTGTGGATGGACCGATTTTTGTTTTTAATTTTTCGTTTTACTTTTTCCCTTGACATTTTTGTGCATGGAGTGTGTATGATATTTGTCTTCTTTTTGGAGTCAACATTGACACATTGATTCTCAATAATGAAATGTCATCAAAGGAATTATAGTGGATGTTTTTTTTTCATCCATGGGAACATTTTTATTTTCGTGGTTATATACGATTGGATTTGAGTGACGGCGCGGCGGTTTCTTTTAGGTGTAACATAAAACAAGACGATGTATATGTTCAACGATAATTACAAAAAAAGAAAACAATGGATCGAATCACAAAAAGGAGAACTCCATAGTAGATTTCCATGTTCAACATCTGTCCTTCCACTTCTCAAAAGAGATGAAATTAATCCCGCTTAGAGTCCGGGTGGACCACGGACACCTACTCTTAGTTAAAGTTTCAGTGCAGTTGTATACTACAAAGAAATGAGTGTTTCTTTAAAGATGTGTCTCAAGTAAAATTTATACAAGGTCAGCCAAAAGAGACCAACCATTGTTAAATATGAATATTTAGTTTGTTTCCGAAAAACGAGATAGCGAGATAGTGTTGCAAATAATCGTTGTCGTTCGGGCCAATTGACCATATCCAGAACAACATTGTGGAGAATATTAAAGATGGATCATAAGGTTTACCCATACTAAATACAAATTGTACAAACACTGCTAACACAATGCCATTAACAACGACTACAATACGCACACAAAGTTAGGCACAGAAATAATCACACAGAGAACTTAACGTTCAATTAGCGTCACTATTAGTAGGAATCGGATGAGGGCACTTGGTAATGTCCGAAATAGCTATAAAACAAATTGTTATTGTAATTTCCATCATTCAAGAAATTTATTTTTTAAATATTGTCGATATGGAGCGTTTCTCATGGCCAAGGCGACTGTAGCTAATATTTTCTACAATCTGTCCCACCGTGCTATCCGCTGAAAGAATTTACGAAACGAAAGTCAGTTTCGATCGGAACTCAGATTACCATCGTTGTATCCGTTACGGAAAAAAATAAATGAAGCATTCATTCGCTTACAAATATATAAACAAATTTTTCTTGTTGCGTTCTTGTCGTTTTATTCTAGAGCCTGACATTGACATTGACATTGATGTTACAGTACTTCGCACATAAGTGCAACGATCTACAGACACATAACAGCACTGGCGACTGAGGCCATCGGCTGGGACAGAGCAAGACATTAATACAACAGAGAGAGGCAGATAGACACATAGAGGGAAAGCCATATAACATAAACCTATGGCACAGAGGAGGAGACATTGATATAACGGGTGATCCATTTCGAGGTTCCCTACTTTTTTAAAGAAAAAAACACAGAAAATTCAAATTTAATGGAGAATGTTTATTATCATTTGAAAGAACATTCTTTGGCATTTATTTTTTGAGGATTATGTCTATCAAATGTTGGCCGTTGCTACGTCGCAGATGGTCCATCCGTTGAGTCCAATTTTCGATCACTCGTTCGAGCATTTCGACTGGTAACTAGCGAATGAAACGCGTGATGTTTTCCTCCAAGGCCTGGTTTGTCGGCATAAGCTTTTGACTTTACATATCCCCACAGGAAAAAGTCTAACGGTGTGATATCACACGATCTTGGTGGCCAATCGACCGGCCCAAAACGTGAAATTATGTGCTCACCGAAATGTTCTCTCAATAAGTCCATTGATTGATGCGATGTGTGGGAAGTGGCGCCGTCTTGCTGAAATCAAATGTCGCCGAGATCACGAGCTTCAATTTCAGGCATCAAATAGTCGGTTATCATGGCACGATAACGGTCGCCATTGACGGTTACTTTCGCACCGGCATAATTTTTAAAGAAATATGGACCAATGATTCCACCGGCCCACAAACCACACCAAACCGTTGTTTTTTCTGGATGAAGTGGCAGTTCTTCAATCTCTTCAGGTTGCTCTTCGTCCCAAATGCGGCAATTTTGTTTGTTAACATACCCATTGAGCCAGAAATGGGCCTCATCGCTAAACAAAATTTGCCTCGAAAACGTCGGATCTTCTTGGAACTTTTCAAGAGCCCATAGAGCGAAGCGATGCCCATAGAGCGAAGCGATGTCGCTTGGGAAGGTCGAGCGGCTTTAGTTGTTGCACAAGCTGTATTTTGTACGCTTTCAATTTAAGATCTTAAAGTAAAATGCGCCAAGTCGTTCCATACGTCAGTTCGAGTTGCTGCGAACGGCGGCGAATCGACTCTCTACGGTCTTCGTGTACACTCTCAGCTACGGCCGCTATATTTTCTTCAGAGCGTGCTGGACGTGGTCTATTCGGTCGAATATTATCCAATAATGAATGCTGGGTCTCAAAATGGGTGATGGTGTAGGCCGATTATGTTGACCATAAGTTGAGGGAAGTGCACGAAACACATTCCTCACAGAACGTGAATTTTCATAATAAAGTTGAACAATTTGTAAACGTTGTTCACGCGTAAGTCTTTCCATTATGAAATGCCAAACAATACTAAACAAAAATAGCATGACAGCATGACGCGACTCACACGTGATCTGTCAAAAAAGGCTATTGAAAAAAGTATCTCTACTTGGATTACCCGTTATATCAGAGACGAGTTTGGAGGCGGCATGAATACAGTCATGTCCAGCCTTGAAACCAAACTGGTTCTCTGGTATAATGTTATTGTCCTCAGACCACTTGAACAGTGCTCGATTGAGAATCTTTTCGTAAACCTTGCTGATACTCGGAAGGAGACTTATCGTCCGGAAATTCGCCGGCTTGGAGTTGTCCCTTCCCTTTTTCGGGAGAGGATGAACCACCGCCGTCTTCCAACGCACTGGATAATATGCATTATTCAGCGCGTTGTTGAACAACGTGGCGTAAATGTCCACAGCTTCAGAGGGTAAGTTTCGCAGTACAATGTTGAATATACCATCGACTCCCGCTGACTTCTTATTCTTTATGGAATCGAAGATGATCTGGAGTTCCACCTTCGAGATTAACAGGGGACTAGAGTTTAAGAAAAACTGTTTAAGAAGGAATGAACTTTTGTGGAACTTTTTCATAAGCAAATTGTTCGTTTTCTTGAATTTATTTTTAAATGTATTTCTGAGAAGTAAACTGAACGCTGCAAACAAATTTCAGTTTTGACACCAGAGAGATTCTGCCAATTCTCTAGCTGAAATAATGCAATAGATATAAGTTACCAGCTACAGATAGGTATTCTCGGCGGCCCTTAAGACATGTAGAGCGAATCGACATCAATACAGTTCGCAGAGCCTTTTACTTCCCGCCAGACTTCAGACGCTGTGGGGTAAGAACAATCCTTAAGAAGTGCATACCCACTTGAAGTGCGAAACTAGAGGCAGTTAGCAAAATTCCAGATTAGTTTTTGAGCGTTTTTCATAAGTAAGATAGTTATCTCAAACCAAAGTGGCAGCCAGTATGGAGTCTACCTGCCGAGCCGTCATAATATATTTTACTGTTGGACTAAATAAGTGAAGGAAACGTTTGGACGATATTATTTAAAAAAAAAATAAGTTCCCAAATTGTATAATTTTTAATGAGTAAACATTTTGTCAATATATGGCTAATATTTATAACCGATTCACTATATATAAACTTTCTTTTCAGACATCTTCGAAGGAAACAAAAAACGTTATGCGTATGTATATCGACCTACATTTTGTGCGTTCTAATATTTCAAAGTCTAAACGTACTTGTGAAGCGATTTCTATAAAATTACCACCACCATTAGTATAAATACCAATCATTTATACGATTAAAGTCTTTGTAAGCTATCGAGCCCAGCTAATCCTATCCCCCATCATCCCATGGACCATGAGTAGAATTATATAACGACCACACATTCAAAAAGCGTACCCTTTTCCCTTAAGTCTGCAAGCATACTCAATCCATAACACACCATTCACAACAATCCAATCCCAAAACCCAAAGCCTATAAATCCACCGGTTAAGACAACGACCAACGAAAAAAGAAAATAACCCTAAGAAACATCCTTATTGTGAAAAGCGAACCCATTCTCATAACCATAACACTAATAATAATAATTTTATTGTTAGACATTCCATAAAGGATGTGTCGTCCCGAGGAAACTCATCTTCTGAGGTGCTACTCACTACACTGTGGATGAAAGTAAAATCCCATTCCGCACTTGTGTCGACACTCAGCATTCCTAAAGAGTGTGCCTGCCATGTTATAATGGTTGCATTGTATGGGAATGATTTGTATCGCATGCGATTAAAGTCATAAAATTACAGCGCCAAATCGGGGAGCGGGTTATATTTATTTGAATATTTATTACCGAACGGGTTAAATCTGACACTGAATGGTATCATACCCTTTACCAAAAATATAACCGCACCCACACCCGAACATACGAGGATAACATTACAATGGATTGAGGTATTGGAAAATATAGAGGCGCCCTTTATCAATCATCTCAATCCGAATACTTTGACATCAGGGATGGCTGACACTAAATCTCCATTATCGCCCAGGCCAACGATAGTTGGACACAACCAAATGCCAGCGGGTAATCCCGCTGAATACAAAAAAAAAACTATAAAATATACTTTCCGTATGACAGAAAACGTCAAACGGCAGATGTGGATCAAACTCTCTTCCGGAGTTCGGATTCTGTGTGGGATTGGGATATTGCTGCCGAATTTAGCGGCAACAACTCATTTCCAAATAGGACAATGGCTCGTGTGAAATTGAGGTCTGTGGGTTTAGTTAGTTCTTATCTGGTTTGGTTTTGTGCGAGGAATATGCCTGTTCACAAAGGGTGCGTCGGCACAGCAGGTGATCAGTTAGTCCGCCGTCCGACAACGCTGAAAAGAAGGCAAATGGGCACAGCATGCGCGCTCGATATAATTGTGCCGGTGGAATCCCGTGCATTGGATCTAGATGAAATCAACGTTTGTTGGCATATTACCACCGCATACGTGTTGCTGTAGTACTCCAAAATCGGTATGGGATTATGGCTTTCGATGGATTTATGCCCGTAATAACTATAATGCGGCCATAGCTTATGTCCTCCAGATTTAATGAGAATGGCTGTTGAGTTGATTTGAGTTTCATTTATTGTCAACACTCATAAACATCCCAGTCTTGGCAGATGAAGAAGATTGGTATATCGGTATTTAGTTATGCTACAGTCCATAATAAACCTGGGCCTCAACCAAAATGCCTCTCCAATTAGCCCGGTCCATAGCTAACTGCCCCCAGTTGCGCACTTCAAGTTGGTTGAGGTCGGTTTCTAGATGTGCGCACCTTTTAGGGCGAGGTCTTCCTCTGCTGCGTCCGACGGTAAACTAGGAGTCCAAGTTTTTGCAAGCCGGATTATTGTTGTTCGTTCGTTCTACATGTCCTAGCCATATAAAACGGCCAATGCGGAGTTTTTTTTGACCAGGGGCATGTCGCTGTACAGATCGTATAGTTCTTGGTTGAATCTTCATCTCCATAGCCCGTCAACGCAAATGCGACGGAAGATTTTTCGAAGAATTTTCCTCTCAAATCTACCAAGGATTTCTTCATCCGCTTTTGAGACGGTCATTGCTTCAGCGCCGTAGAGAAGGACTGGGATGATCAGGGTCTTATATACGATCTCCTTAGCACTTCGAAAAATGACTCTCTTTCTAAATTGCCTTCACAGCCAGAAGAAACAGCGGTTGACAAGAGTAATTCTTCGTTTGATTTCTGACGAGATGTTGTTGTCAGATATAACAGCGGAGCTGAGGTAGATAAAGTCCCGAAACACCTCAAAGTTATATCTGTCAATGGTAAAGTTCTGTCAAATTCGTCGATGTTGTATGGCATATACTTAGTCTTTCCCTCAGTTAATGCTAAACCCATTTTTGCCGCTTCCTCCTCTATACTAGCAAACGTGGATATGGCATCACGTTGAGCCCTACTTTTTGGGTTTTGGATTTTTGAAAATTGTGCATCTGGTGTCGGCACGGGAGTTTTGCGCAGTCCTCTCAGGAATCAACTTAAAGAAGTCACAAGACAGCGCATCGCCTTAAATCCTTTTTTGGTATCGAATGTGTCCGTGACCCTGATGGAGCAGCGATAGGTTTCCATCGTGATCCTACACACTCGAACGAGTTTGGGTGGTATACCAAAACTAGGTATGGCTCTGTATAGTTCGTCTCTATAAATGCTGTCGTATGCGGTCTTGAAATCGATGAATAGGTGGTGGGTATTGATTGGGACTTCTCGGGTTATTTCCAGAATGTGGAGAAGTGTGACAACTTGATCGGTTGTCGATTTTCCTGGCCTAAGACCACACTGATAAGGGCCGATCAGGTTGTTGGTAAAACGTTTCAGGCGCTCACATATTTCGGCAGATAGGATATTGTAGGCGATGTTGAGCAGACGTATGCCTCTGTAGATTGAGCAGTTCAAAGGATCTCTTTTTTTCTAGATCAGGCAAAATATGCTGAGGTTCCATACTTCAGGAATACTTTCATCCGACGGGATTTGGCTTATGAGTTGGTGGAAGTTACTTACCAAGTCATCTAAGCCGGCTTTATCAAGCGCAGCGGGATTCCGTCATTTTCAGCAGCCTTATTAAGCTTCAGTTTAGATATTGCTATCGTCACTTTATACAGGTCGGGTGGTTGGTAGTTTTGGCTGTCGTTGCCAATATTGAATGGTTAGTTCTGTCTGACAGCGGAATGTTCTTCGCCATCGCCGTTTAACAGTCTGCAGAAGTGGTGCTTCCATATCCTCAGCGTCGACTGTGTCTCAATTACGATATTTCCTTCTTCATCTCGACAGGATTCTGCTCGAGCCGTGTATCCATGGCATTGATGCTTAACACTTTGGTAAAATTTGGGAACATCGTTCCTGGAGTGTACCTCTATTGCTCGCTTTTCTTGCTCTTTTTTATTCTTTCTGAAAATTCGGTGTTCTTCCCTTCCCTCATCAAACTATGGGTTTTCGCTGGTGGGCGCGAGAAACCTAGCATACCAGTTGCGGCTGATCTAATGCCTTGTTGACATCGTTTCCATTGTTCTTCGACATTCGATGCTGGTGGTATGGTGTTAATCGTGTGGTAAAGGGATACGCGTTTCGCGAAGGTCTTGGCCATCTTGCGATTGCAATCTTTTGACATTAAATTTTTTCACTGTATTTGTGTTTTGTTGTGGCGTGGTGGATATCCTCATTCTTACCTTGGCTGCGGCAAGGTAGTGGTCCAAGTTGATGTTAGCTCCTCGGAATGTTCGGACATTTAAAATACTTGATTCGTGTCCGTTGTTCATCGCAATGTGATCAATTTGGTTGACCGTTCGTTGATCTGGTGACCGCCATGTCCCCCTATGGATATTGAGGTGTGCTAGCTATAGTAGCATTTCGTTCCGTAGCGAAGTCAATTAGTCCGTTACCAGACGTAGTTGCGTGTAGGCTTTGTATTCCGGCAAAACTGCTTAAGATATCTTCTCTTCCTACTTTTGCGTGAAAATCTCCCAGATGTCCCAGAAAAGATTTTAACATCGAAGTTCTGTAGTCGCTCTTAGGTTTTTTTCAATCAGCTCGTAGAATCTGCTGGGGCGTGAGCGCATATAAGGTTGGCGAATTCGTCCTTGATGCGGATTGTTACAATGCGTTCGCTAATGTCTTGGAAACATATGATTTCTTGCCTAAGTCTAACAAATACGAAACAGAATATTCAGGAATCCACTATAATACGGTCCGTAGTAGATTTTACAGTTTTTCATCCTCTTTTTCTCCGGCCCTTTCCATTGTATTTCTGGATGGCAGTAATGTCTGCTTTGTAGAAGTTAAGGGCTTCCGCTAGTTGTTCGCTTGTATCTCTCCTGTTTAATGTTCTCACATTACAGGTGCAGATACGAAAGTCGTTTTCTTTTTTCATTTAGCAGGGTCGGCAACAATAAAAGCAGTCTTTTCCAAAGCTATTGGTTGCTTCGTAACAAATACTTTTTTCCATGGCTGGGTAGTTAACAGTATCCACTACGGGATTGAGCACTGCCGTTGGCACTTCATTTCATCCGCCACCATCTCTGTTCAAGGGGCCTAAATAACCCTTGAATTTCCTTGAAAACCTGTTGTCCGACTATGTCGAAGCAGCTGGTCTAGGTTCGCTGTTTATAGTGTTGCTGTTTTTCGTCGTGTTATCAACACTCGCGCTTATCGTTTAGTAAGTCAAATCCGGTTGGATGTGACCGGTGCCCGATGGTAACCATTTGGAGGCTTGAAATAAGCGCTTGATGTATAGTCACAATAACAACCACTGGGCATTGCCAAGTCAAAGCCAATCAGATTCTACCCTCGTTCTACAACACCCAACCATCAAGTTGCTTGGTAATAAATAAAATTCGATAATTACGAAATTGTGTCACATACTCAAAGGGAACGTGCATCCATAAGGTATCGGACACCCACGGCGTTGATAGACATTCGAAAATTCCAGAAAAGGAAGAAAAAATATTATAACCAAGTATGCAACGAAACTTCAGGTACATGGAACGGATATTTATAGTGAAAGTAAGTTCGCACCTCGTAAGCAACATCGTAAATTTGAATGTTTTGACAGTTCCCTTTTTTCGCCTTGGGATATGTTAAACGGAAGCTCGCAACACATGTCTATGTAATGATCTGAATACAAATGCGAAGATTTTAAAACTGAGTGCATTTTTATGTAGTTCTGGTGATATTTTGAAAGATTTGTAGAGAAGAGCATAAAGAATAATATTTGGGAAGTAAATCTAATTTGTTCTACATCCTGCTGTCAGGAAACGGTAAGTCAGAAAAAAAGTTTATGTACAGATACAAGTTGGATTACTTTTCAAATCATTTTGATGTTAAGAAATCGAGCAAATTCTCTTTATTTTTATTTGAAAAATTAAATCTAAATGAAATCCAAATACCAACACCTATCTTACGTGTTCAATGCCAGCCATACAAATACGAGTCTGGTTTTGGTATACCACCAGATGACGATGGTAATTTTTTCGCTACTCAATTATGGTTGGAAATTCCCCATATACTCAGACAAAGATCTCCAGAAATTAAGAAGAGTTCATGATCCGATATAAAAAAAATTTTTTTTAACTATTTTGAGCGCCAAGTATGAGAGAACATTATAAGAAAAATTGTCACTACAGAACGAATATTGACTACAATTTCAATGACCAGTCGACCCCATACTGTCAATTTTGAACCTAGAATGCTTTCCCAACAAGCACAAGAATTGGAGCAGTTAATGTGTAGGGTATGACGAAGAAAGCCTACAGCCAAGAACGAAACATATCTGGTAACACTACAGCAAAGATGAGAGCTATTGATGATTACTGATTACTGAAGAATACCAGGTTTTTCGCAAAAGCAAGAAGCAAGCACTCGATTGAAGGTATAGAAAGGTACCAGCTGCAGATTTATGTTGATGATGAACTTGGAAAAAATGAAGCCATAGTCTTCTACCTACTTAAGCGGCGCTACAATCCGGAATGAACCTGGGCCTCAACCAATGTGCCTCTCCAATTAGCCCGGTCCTTAGCTAACTGCCCCCAGTTGCGCACTCCATGCTGGTTGAGGTCGGTTTCTACTTGTGCGCGCCACTTAAAGCGAGGTCTTACTCGACTGCGTCCGACATCTGGCTGGGAATCGAAAACTCTGCGAGTAGTATCAGTGTCCATTAGTTCTACGTGTCCTTGCCACCTCTAAGGTCCAATGCGTAGTTTTTTGACCAGGGGCATGTCGCGGTACAGCTCGTATAATTCTTGGTTGAATCTACGTCTCCATAGCCCGTCAACGCAAACGGGAACGAAGATTTTTCGAAGAATTTTCCTCTCAAATCGACCAAGGATTTCTTCATCCGCTTTTGAGACGGTCCATGCTTCAGCGCCGTAGAGAAGGACTGGGATGATCAGGGTCTTATAAAATATCTCCTTAGTAGTTCAAATGAGGCTTAGCCCGAAGAAAGAGCGGTTGGCAAGAGTAATTCTTCGTTTAATTTCAGACGAGTTAATAGCGGAGCCGAGATTGATAAAATCCCGTACAACCTCAAACTTATATCTGTCAATGGTGACGTCCTTTCCAATTCGTCGATGTTGTATATACTTTGATGCTGACAGCATATACTTAGTCTTGCCCTCATTTCCTGCTTAACCGATTTTTGCCGCTTTCTTCTCTATACCAGCAAACGTGGCTATGACATCACGTTGGGTCCTACCAATGGTGTCAATGTCGCCGGCGTATACTAGTAGTTGCGCCGATTTTTGGAAAATTGTGCATCTGGTGTTGGCTCCAAATTTTTAAACAATCCTGTTACAATTGAAGAAGTCACATGACAGCGCATCGCCTTGCCTAAATAAAGGGTGATCCATTTCGAGGTTCCCTACTTTTTTAAAGAAAAAAACACAGAAAATTCAAATTTAATGGAGAATGTTTATTATCATTTGAAAGAACATTCTTTGGCATTTATTTTTTGAAGATTATGTCTATCAAATGTTGGCCGTTGCTACGTCGCAGATGGTCCATCCGTTGAGTCCAATTTTCGATCACTCGTTCGAGCATTTCGACTGGTAACTGGCGAATGACACGCGTGATGTTTTCCTCCAAGGCCTGAATCGAAGCGGGTTTGTCGGCATAAGCTTTTGATTTTACATATCCGCACAGGAAAAAGTCGAACGGTGTGATATCACACGATCTTGGTGGCCAATCGACCGGCCCAAAACGTGAAATTATGTGCTCACCGAAATATTCTCCCAATAAGTCCATCGATTGATGCGATGTGTGGGAAGTGGCGCCGTCTTGCTGAAACCAAATGTCGCCGAGATCACGAGCTTCAATTTCAGGCATCAAATAGTCGGTTATCATGGCACGATAACGGTCGCCATTGACGGTTACGTACGCACCAGCATAATTTTCAAAGAAACATGGACCGATGATTCCACCGGCCCACAAACCACACCAAACCGTTGTTTTTTCTGGATGAAGTGGCAGTTCTTCAATCTCTTCAGGTTGCTCTTCGTCTCAAATGCGGCAATTTTGTTTGTTTACATACCCATTGAGCCAGAAATGGGCCTCATCGCTAAACAAAATTTGCCTCGAAAACGTCGGATCTTCTTGGAACTTTTCAAGAGCCCATAGAGCGAAGCGATGTCGCTTGGGAAGGTCGAGTGGCTTCAGTTGTTGCACAAGCTGTATATTGTACGCTTTCAATTTAAGATCTTGACGTAAAATGCGCCAAGTCGTTCCATACGTCAGTCCGAGTTGCTGCGAACGGCGCCGAATCGACTCTCTATGGTCTTCGTGTACACTCTCAGCTACGGCCGCTATATTTTCTTCAGAGCGTGCTGGACGTGGTCTATTCGGTCGAATATTATCCAATAATGAATGCTGGGTCTCAAAAGGGTGATGGTGTTGCGAATAGTACGCTCAGTAGGCCGATTATGTTGACCATAAGTTGAGCGAAGTGCACGAAACACCTTCCTCACAGAACGTGAATTTTCATAATAAAGTTGAACAATTTTTAAACGTTGTTCACGCGTAAGTCTTTCCATTATGAAATGCCAAACAATACTAAACAAAAATTACATGACAGCATGACACGACTCACACGTGATCTGTCAAAAAAGCCTATTGAAAAAAGTATCTCTACTTGGATCACTCGTTACTTCTATGGTATCGAATGTGAAATCGTTTCTGACCCTGATGGAACAGCTAGAATTCCCCATCGTCATTCTACATAAACGGATGAGTTTGGACGGAATACAAAAACTAGACATGATTAGTTTAGGTCTATAAATGCTGTTTAGTTCGGGTCTATAAATGCTGTATGTATGCGGCTTAGAAATCGATGAATGGACAGTGGGTATCAATTTGGAGTTCTTGGGTGTTTTCCAGCATCTTTCAAAGTGTGAAAATTTGATCGGTTGTGGACTGTCCTGGCCTAAAACCACACTGATGAGGGCCGACCAGGTAATTGGTTGGTAAACGGTTTCAGGCGTTCATATTTTACGGCAGTTTATGATCTTGTAGGCGATGTGGAGGAGACTTAGCGCTGTTTAGAATGTCTTCTTTTTTGTGGATCGGGCAAACGATGCTGAGGTTCCATTCTTCAGGCATACTTCCTTCCGACCAGATTTGGCTTATGAGTTGGTGGATGTTTACTACCAAGTTATTTTCGTCATTTCCGGCAGCCTTATTAAGCTTAAGTTTAGATATTGCTGTAATCTCTTCACTCAACTTGGGTGGTTTGCAGTTTTCGCTGTCGTTGCCAATATTGAATGGTTAGTTCTGCCTTACAGTGGAATGTTGTTCGTCATCGCCGTTTAACAGTCTGCAGAAGTGGTTCTTCCATACCTTCAGCATCGACTGTGCCGCCACTACGATATTTCCTTGTTCATCTTGCGAACATCTTGCGAACGTCTTTCCTGGAGTGGCACCTCTCTATATCCTCAATCGCGCGCTTTTCTTGCTCTTTTATCCTCTTTCTAAAAAGCCGGTGTTCTTCCCTTCTTCTCTGCCTATAGAGCTCAACGGCAGGTCTCGTCTTCACCTGCAGCTTAGCCTTGTATGCCTTGTCCTTGACTGTGAGCACATGTTGGCATTCCTTATCAAACCAACGGTTTCTTGCTGGAGAGCTCGAGGAACCTTGCACAGCAGTTGCGGCTGATCTTATTTTTTTTGGTTTGGTTTTTTTTTTTGAGGGAAAAAGGATAAAAAATGCAAGAAATCTTAAATCTTAAAAAAATCTATCAAGCCTGCTTCTCATAGAAACGTGCCGGACTATTGATATTCTTAGTATTTTAACCAGTTTACGTTCATAATGTACCTAAAATATCTTTTCCGCATTTTACAGCCTATTACTCTGAATTTTCATTTAAAACCATATGCTGTATGACTCTGTGAGCCATCATCATAAACCCGGAAATCATATCACTTGAACCAGATGCTATTTTCAACGCATTACAGCATAGCACTTCAAGAAGCATAAAAATGTAATTGCAAGAATTGAAATGATTTCCAGCTAAAAATCACCATTATACTCGTACGTTGTACCTATGTATCGTAACGAGTTCGTGGTGCAATTCGTAACATCATTCCAGAATCACCATCCAACACATTAGTGCACTTTTACGATATTTGATCTTAGCAGTCTCTCAGCCATCATCCATGCACAATCATATGGGGATCCGATGTATGATTCTTGGCCAGAAAGACCGGTTGGAGGATGGCAGCAACACTCAGATGGCCTTCCATCTGTCAGTGTTTATAAAGATCTATGCTAATTTGCGGTCCCCTTTTCTCGCCAGAGTGTTGTTTTTCCTCTTAAAATACATTCGATCTGATCGTTCGTGTGCCTAGAGAGTTCACGCACTCGATCGTCTTGGCATTGAATTGTAATGGTCCATACTGTGCAATGTGCATGGCAGCAATACAAGCAATATGCAAATGCTCAGAGCAGATATCCAGATACAAAGAACCAACTGAGAAGAGTGCGGAAAATAAAATCTTTTTTTTTTTGTAGACTGGCTTTTATAGCCATGCCAGTGCTAATTGACTGAATCCAGGCACGACTGTGGATTGTCGACCGTCCGGTGGCAATGTTTATATACCGGTACTACAAACAGTGCCATTGTGTCTGGAACGGGTGTTGGACGAGAAAATTGATTGACTTTTTATGATTTGGCTTTAAAGAGGTTTATATTCAATTTTTGTTTTGGATTTGCATTAATGTGATTACAACGATAAGTGCGTAGCGTGGTGCTTCTGGTGTGGAATGTATGTGTAGTCGAAGAGATGTGCTGCCGTATGAACAGTAAAATGTAAAATGAGATTGATGAAATGAGAACGGAAAATAACAGCCCTACCATTGCCAGTTGTTATAGCGGACATTCGAGAAAAAAGAAATCCATTATCGAAGGCTTTATTTGAACACTTAGAATGATCTGAATAGAGGTCAGTTATGTCTTTCACATGAAAACCTTCGTCACTTTGGCAAAAAACTAGAACAGTCACTTTTCACAAGCCCCTCTTAACGGAAAGATAAAAACATTTTAAATATGCTTCCGGAGCTGCTGACGAGTCCAACAGTCCGTATCTATGGGGGTTATCGTGAATAATATTTTCCTGGAAATATTTCCCATGTTCGACAAATAGCTATCGTGAATTAATTTCGAATATGGGGAAAAAAATCCCTCGGAAAATATAGCTATCGTGGATAGAATTTCCAGGGAATTTTCATGCAATTACCCTCGAAATTATTCCTCTGTTATTTTGTTAGGGAACTTCAAACGAAGAACAACAATGTAAGGAATTTTTGATGAAATTATTAAAATTTGTTTAAAAATTTTGTGAAATAGGTCTAACGCCACAAATCAAAGACAACTGGAGGTGCTAGTTAATTTGATGGAAGCAAATCGGAACATAGCAAATGGATTTACCACACAACGGGGGAAAGAAGAAACAAAGAAGTTTTGGAAACTGATAGAAAAGGAACTGAACAGTATTGGGCCGCCAGTGAAGTCATTATTTGAATGGAAGAAAGTAATATTTTGTTGATATTCATCATTCTTTTAAATATTTCAAACTAATTCGTTTTAGGTATGGCTTGATAAGAAAAAGTACGTGAGAAAAAAAATGTCAGAAAACCTGAAACACAAAAATGCTACTGGAGGTGGCCCATTCAGGGAATACAAATTTACCGCTATGGAAGAAGCTATACAGAATATGTGTGCAATGCATGAATCTGTTGAAGGCTACCCATGTGCTGCGAAATTTGGATTGCCTTCTTGCAATAAAAAACGAAAATTACAAAATTCTGATGGACCAGAAAAGGAAAATGCAAGTACATCATCACCATATCCAAAAAACTGTGCCGGTATTGAAAAGTTCCCAACACTTGATGACACTGATTTACTTGATAAGTTGTTAGACTCGCCAGTGGAGTGCAATCAACAAAGGGATCCGGAGCCGCTGATGGATTCCAACATTTCAAAAAATGATCCTATCCCTAGATTTTTGACAGAGCGACAGAAAAAAAATATGACTTCACAGGAGGCCTTAGAAAAGGAAATACACCTGCAACGAGAATTGTGCGATAAAATTGGAGAAGCTATTTTATGTACTAAAAGTCATCACGACGAAATGGAAGCAAGTGTTAAAAAAATATACCGCTCCATTGATATACTATATGATCAGCACAAAATAGTTTTTCAAGAAACCAAGCGCCACAATTTAGAAATGGAAAGGCTTACAACACAAGAAATCAAAGCTAAATTCGATTTCCAACAACGTCTTCTAGAAATAGAAGAAGCCAAACTCGAAATTTGATTGCAATCATTAATTTATGATTGGAAATAAATTTTCTTCATGTTGCTACAATTAAGTATATTGAATTTTTTTTGGTTTATTTATGTAAATAGTTTTAAAATAAAAAGTGAATTTTATAGAGCATTTCCTATATCTCTTCTTATGCGCTGAGCTGCAGTGGTATACTCTGAATCGCTTGTAGCAGTAATCTCGTTTCCAACTAGATTATTGGAGTCGTCATCTATGAGCTAATCAGGGGTTGGCAGATCGATGGTGAAATCGCTTTTGAAATGTATGCAAATGTTATGTAATGCGCAGCAAGCATTTACAATTTGGATCGCTTTTTTTGGAAGGTAATAAAGCTCTCGTGCACCGAGCAAACATCTCCATCTTGCTTTCAGCACCCCGTTAGTTCGTTCAATAATATTTCGGCAGCGCGTATGGGCTTCGTTGAATTTTCTTTCACGCGTTTCCTCTTCATTGGTCCTGTGGGGGGTCAATAACCATGGCTCTAAAGGATACCCCCCGTCACCTATTTGAAAGTGCATTTGAATCATATTATGAACTAAGATCATTATAAACTGACTTACCTAACAACCACGAATTTCTGTCACCATTCAAATATTTTTGTTCCATCCATGATCGTAATTCACTAACCTTCCACAAAAATGCATCGTGGCATGCTCCAGGGTATGTAGATTCTACGAAACGAATTCGCATTTCATCATCAGATACCTGCGAAATAGACATATGGACTCATGAACGTAAAATGTAAATGCAAACCTCAAGTCACCAGTTAAGCATTTAAACTATAGACCCGCTTTCTGTTGTAGTATAAATGTTTGGACGTTGGCGGAGAGATGATTCTGATGTGCGTTCCATCAATACAGCCTATTACTCCTGTTATGCTGTATTTTTCGTAGAAATTTAAAGTTGTTTTCCTCCTTTCTTCCGCCCTCATCTGCATGTTTATCCAAATTGGACACAGTTTTGCCTCAAATATTTTCAACACACTGGAAAGGACTTCTGAAAAAGATGATTGCGCAAGTCCAATCTCGTGATCTTTTCCCACTCCTGTTTGATAGCCACTTTTGGCAAAGAAGCCCAAGCATGAGCTTAGCTTAACAATGGGAGAAACTGCGAATGATTTTTTGGTTTGTGGTAAGGAATCTGATAGCAAACCCACCAGGTATTTGAACATCGGCTTACGTACTCTGTAGTAATGATGAAATCTAAATAAAAAAAAACAACTTGAGTGGAATAAGCTGCTCCTTAAATTATTTAGTTTCAACTTACAATGGTTCTTGGTAACTCTAGGGGGTTAGATTTATCCCTCAAATTTCGTCTGATAGACCTCAATTCATTTCTCTCTATTTGCTGTTGTTCTTCAGCAATTAATATTATGAGCTATTCTTTGCATTTTATGTTTTATTTTTAAATTTCAATTAAAATTGCGATTAATCGGAACGGAATTCATGGGGTGGTTGAATATTAGTATGTAATGTCAAAACATTCGAAAATGAGTTTCGAATGAAGTTTTTCACACTTTGGTGTTGGTTCAACTGATTCAGGGGAAAATTGATGCCTATGGAAATTCGCGATTGTAGAATTTTTTCCCGGGAATTAAATTGTTCGGAGGGAATTTCTTTTCCCTCGGAGTTCCCGATAAGGCTGTATGTGTGTGGCCTGGCATTGAACTTGTGGAACACAATTTCTTGCCTATTTGCTAAAGGTGATCGCGCATATGTAATTTCTTCCTTCCGGTGGTTGAACTATTGGCAGTACAGTTTCAAATTAGAGTTTTGCCGAAGGGGAGCAAAAATAAAAATAACGATCTTTTGCGGAAGATGCTCCTTGGTACCCAGGGCCTTGCTTTCTCACAACCATTCATATGTGAGTGTGAAAACTCACCGTGATTCGAACACAACAATTTTCACTTGAAGTCGTCGTAAGTGATCCACTTTACATCACCAGTCACCATCTGCTTTATGTTCTAGAAATCGGTCAATTCGCTGATAAAAATTCGGTGCGTTATGTTTTTTTTTGCGTTAACTCGTATGCCAACCATAGGTTGAGCTTCTTTTTGTCCATCCTTATTCAAATGGTTCCAAGCGGTTTTTTCTGCACTGGATCTGGGAAATCCAAAAAGTGCTTACACGATCGTCGATTTCGACAATAGGCTTACAGAGCGCGGTGCATCTTTTACATGAATATTCCCGGAACGTAATCGACGAAATTAAAATTGCCCGAGATTAGCTGCTACATGATCATTTCGGAGCAGTATGTGTATTTTTGTCGGTCTTTCTACCCTCCTCAAATTGTCGATGTAATGCACCATTTACTCCCAGAAGTACACCACTAGTCTGGTTTGGTAGATATCGAGCAAACTACTTCGTATATCCAAAATTACATCACAAACATATTCGGCCGAAGCCGCATCTTTTGCCGTAAAATTTCCAGCAATTGTAAATAACCGGGTTTCCCAAGACCAATGAAAAAAAAACCCATGGTGCTGCTGTCTTAAGGGAAAAAACCACCACATGAGCCGGCGAACACTCCAACCAACAATTTGTTGTTATACAACCCGGGAGGAAACCTTCAAGGGCTAGAGATGGGGCGGAGGTCCAAAGAAAGATGGTTCAGTAATAACAATTTTCAAAAATGCGTTCCATTTTTCAAACCATATGGTGCTGCTATATGGGACATTTTTTTTGTAAGTGTCGCGTCGGTGATAGGATGTGCGATATTCGACTATCACCGACGCGAAGCTTACAAACAAGGATGTGCGATATACCAGCTCGCGTCAGCGGTGCATTATCAGGAATAATGACAAATATTAGAGGACCCAGATATATCGTTTCTACGATATTGTAAGACCTTTCTATACAAAGGAAAGTGGCTGAAGTATGGTCTTTGTAGTTAAAAGGATTATCCGACACTCATTGGAGGTATGCGGGCTTCTGCAAAGGTAAAAGCGGTGATTTCTCAAGAAAGCAGAGCACATTGATGTTAATAAATGCATTTTTAAGCCGACTCATGCCTTAGTCTGTCTATCTGCCTAAGTACGCTGTTCTCTAAAACTCAAGGCGGTGTATTGGTGTTCATTCGTTCTACATATCCAAGCCATCTTAAACGTCCAATGCGGAGTTTTTTGACCAGGGCATGTCGCTGGTTGAATCTTCGCCTTTATTGCCCATCAAGGCAAACGGGACGAAGATTTTTCGAACAAATTTCCTCTCGTAACAAAGGATTTCTTCATCCGCTTTTGATACAATCCGTGCTTCAGCGCCGTAGATCAGGACCACGATGATCAGGGTCTTATATAGGATCTCCTTAGTAGTTCGAGGGAAGGCTTTAGTGCTAAATTGACTTCTTAGGCCTAAGAAACAACGGTTGGTAAGAGAATTTTTCGTTTAATTTCTATGTTGTTGTCAGAGTTAAAAGCGGAGCCGAGTTAGACAAAATCACGTACTATGTACCTCAAAGTTACATCTGTCAATGGTGACGTTTTGTCCAATTCGTCGTTGTTGTGTCTCCTTTCGTGGTGAGGGCATATAGTCATTTCCTCATTTACCGCTTAACCAATTTTAGCCGCTTCTATCTCTATACTAGCAAACGTGGTTATGACATCACGTAGAGTCCTACCAATTATGACAAAATCGTCGGGGGATGCTTGTAGTTGCAACGATTTTTGGAAAATTGTGCCTCTGGTGTTGGCTCGGGGGTATTGAACAATCCTCTCAAGAATCAAATTGAAGAAGTCACATGAGAGCGCATCGCCTTAACTAAATCCTTTTTGAATATCGAATGTGTAGGTGAGGTCGTTTCGGACCCTGATGGAACAGCGAGAATTCTCCATCGTCATCCTACACAGACGAAGTTTGGGCGGTATACTAAAACTAGATATGGCTCTATAAAGTTCCTCTCTAGAAATGCTTTCCTATGAGGCTTTGAAATCGATGGACATGTGGTGGGTTAACATTTTCAGTGTAAATATTTGATAGGTTGTGGACTTTACTGGCCTAAAACCAAACTGATAAGGGCCGATTAAGTTGTTGGTAAATGGTTCCAGGCGTTCACATATTATGGCAGATAGGCAGATAAGTCTCCTCAACATAGCCTATAGTACTATGTTAAGGAGACTTATGTAGTTGGCGCATTTTGGAAGGTCTCCTTTTTAGTGGATCGGGCGAACGATGCTGAGGTTCCATTCTTCAGGCATATTTTCATCGGATTAGATTTGGCTTATGAGTTGGTGGTTATTACTTACCAAGTCATCTCCGCCGGCTTTATAAAGATCAGTGTTAACGGCATCGATTCCGACAGCCTTATTAAGCTTGAGCTTAGATATTACTATCTTCACTTCACTCAGGTGGTTGGCAGTTTTCGCTGTCGTTGCCAATATTGAATGGTTAGTTCTGTCTGACAGCGGAATGTTGTTCGCCATCGACGTTTAACAGTCTGCAGAAGTGGTTCTTCCATATCCTCAGCATCGAGCTATGTATCCTTGGTTTTGACGTTTTGCACATTGGCGAGATTTGCGAACATTGTTCCTGGGGCGACCCGTGTCATATCCAGGTTCGTGCGCTTTTCTTGCTCTTTTTTCTTATTTCTGAAAAGCCGGTGTTCTTCCCTTCTTCTCATCGAACCAGGAGTTTCTTGTTGGTGGGCGCTAGAGACCCGGCACATCAGTTTCGGCTTATCTAATGGCATCGTTGCCATTGTTCTTCGACAGTCGATGCTGATGGTATGGTGTTAATCGAGAGGTAAAGGGATGCGCGTTGCGAGAAGGTCTTGGCACTGTAGTCTTTCGTCATTCAATTTGTTCACAGTATATCTAGATTATAGTGGAATATCCGCATTCTTAACTTAGCTGCAACACGGTAGTGGTCCGAGTCGATTCATCCATATATTGTCGATTCGATGGTACTTGCCATCTATCGGAAATTTTGAACAGCACTCTGGATAAACAGTAATGGTCTTATAGGAGACTGATAAGTTTTAACGTAAAACTATTGAGTATTTCCATTTTCTTGTGATATTTAATAATTCGTTACAAAGTTTCCAATTATTGTAGATAGATCACCCTAGAGGCAAGTTAGGTATACACATGTTGTTTTGACACGAATTTCATAATTTGCAAAAAGCTAAAACGAATATGTGAATTAAAAGACACCATAGTTCCACAACGTTATAACATATATTTCTTTGCTTTATGAATTGATCACAATATTAAACAATCAACTCACAAGAATAATTAACATCAGAACTCCATTGAGAACATGTCACGCACACGTTATTAATTCATTTTATGCTATACCCAAACACCTACCTACTCTTTTCGTCTCCCAAGCAAAATTTAATGATTCCGTCCTTTGAGATATTCATGAGGTGATGTTATCCTTACATTACTGCCGACCTTTCAAACGGTTTGATGTTAGAAAACTCTACCGTAGATAGAACCCAAGGTTGATTAATCGTCTCCACTTTGAAAGCAACTAGATACGAAAATAACAATTTCTCGTCACTCATCAGCGACACCGGGTGTGTGCTTCAAATTACCCACAGCACTGGAGCATTCCAAGAATACCTCTTCTAAAAGAACATGAAAAAGTCATGCTCACCTTACATTTATTGGGAGTCCGTTCACAGTTAACGATGGTCACCTACAACCTCATAGCGTGCCAATGATTAAATCTCAGACAAAAGCCAGACATCCCTGATGAATTAGTTTGCCAAAGAACGTGTCACGCTATTTGTTCGATAGCAACGCCCGACGTTATGTGGCACAGTCTCATGGGTAGTGGAACCTGATTATTTATCTGAGATATCATATTTCTGAGGAAAGTGAACTCAAGGTTGTCTTATTGACAACATACGAGCACGTGGGTGTGGTCGTATGCGCTACCCTGAATAATAGATACTTATTCTAAATCGGTCCATGCGGTATACATTTTCATCTTATGCGTTCTTTTCTATACCTCAGGACAATTCCATGTAGAAATAGAGCCTCTTATTAATTTACGGAACTTTTGATATCATAAAGATTCACGGAATGCCACTCATTCGCTATGGTGATATATAGTCTGACATTTAAATATGCGTACGTAGATACGTCATGTGAGGAAATTACAGCGTGGATATGCTGGATGATTTCAGTAACGAAATTGGGTTGGCTATACAATTTTCGAAGAAACGAATTTACTTGCGTGAGAAAAAAGGAAAGGTCACGAAACAAAAAGGAATAATGGGTGTGGAGAAAGAAAATAAACGAAATCTTCGAATTGAGTTAATGCAATAAGCTGCTTATTAGGGCCTCCCTGAATGCTTATCTGAAGCTTGAATCAGAGCCAGAAGTTAAAAACAAGGCGACCTGTAAGAGCTTACACGATTTGTAGGTACCTTCTGTAGCTTTAAGTTGGATGGAGTACAAGAAATGTATCTCTCTTTTGACAGCGATACAAGATACAAGCTAAATTTGCCAACCATTCTGGACGGTCATTTAGAATTGGTTGTTGCAGAATCGACTGCTTATTTATATATCTTCGTAGCATAAGCTGAAATTGTTTATTCAGTGGAACAACATTCCAATCAGATGAGAAGTTTTTGTGCCAAAAAAGACTGTTTCCAGATGTTTTCTTTAAGCAGAAAGGGTGAGGAGAAGAAATAGCCCAACAAAAATTGGTCTGAGAACATTGCAGAAAGAGTAAAAACGATAGTTACAAACCCTAAGAAGACAAATAGCTGCGATGTAATAAAGCCATCAGATCGGCGAGAACTGATGTGCTAGGTTCCTCTGCCCTACAGATAATGTAAAGTATGCTTAACATGAACATCAAGCTCTTATTTCACGGTTGGCCTACCCACATATAAATTTTGGTTAAAACATCTTGTTGTGTTAAGCACGAACTTCATCCTTGCTAAGGACGGAGGTCTTTCTGTACCACTTGTATTGTAAAGTTTCCTAAACCATTTTAGAATACCATGCGCTTCTGCATTTGGGTAACCATCAACCACCACGATACTCCCACATGGGGGCCTATCTCTAAGACAAGTCTTAAGGCTTCTGATTCCCGAGGTACCAGACTTATAGCCTCTGGTAAGACTCTGCACGATCGTCATAGCGCTGCATACTTTGTACCTATTAATGCTGCGGCTTAGAAATCGATGTGTATTTGGTAAAGGGTGATCCATTTCGAGGTTCCCTACTTTTTAAAAAAAAAAAAAAAAGAAAATTCAAATTTAATGGCGAATGTTTATTATCATTTGAAAGAACATTCTTTGGCATTTATTTTTTGAAGATTATGTCTATCAAATGTTGGCCGTTGCTACGTCGCAGATGGTCCATCCGTTGAGTCCGATTTTCGATCACTCGTTCGAGCATTTCGACTGGTAACTGGCGAATGACACGCGTGATGTTTACCTCCAAGGCCTGAATCGAAGCTTTTGACTTTACATATCCGCACAGGAAAAAGTCTAACGGTGTGATATCACACGATCTTGGTGGCCAATCGACCGGCCCAAAACGTGAAATTATGTGCTCACCGAAATGTTCTCTCAATAAGTCCATTGATTGATGCGATGTGTGGGAAGTGGCGCCGTCTTGCTGAAACCAAATGTCGCCGAGATCACGAGCTTCAATTTCAGGCACCAAATAGTCGGTTATCATGGCACGATACCGGTCGCCATTGACGGTTACGTTCGCTCCGGCATAATTTTTAAAGAAATATGGACCGATGATTCCACCGGCCCACAAACCACACCAAATCGTTGTTTTTTCTGGATGAAGTGGCAGTTCTTCAATCTCTTCAGGTTGCTCTTCGTCCCAAATCGGCAATTTTGTTTGTTTACATACCCATTGAGCCAGAAATGGGCCTCATCGCTAAACAAAATTTACCTCGAAAACGTCGGATCTTCTTGGAACTTTTCAAGAGCCCATAGAGCGAAGCGATGTCGCTTGGGAAGGTCGAGCGGCTTCAGTTGTTGCACAAGCTGTATTTTGTATGCTTTCAATTTAAGATCTTGACGTAAAATGCGCCAAGTCGTTCCATATGTCAGTCCGAGTTGCTGCGAACGGCGCCGAATCGACTCTCTACGGTCTTCGTGTACACTCTCAGCTACGGCCACTATATTTTCTTCACAGCGTGCTGGACGTGGTCTATTCGGTCGAATATTATCCAATAATATCCATAAGTTGAGCGAAGTGCACGAAACACATTCCTCACAGAACGTTAATTTTCATAATAAAGTTGAACAATTTGTAAACGTTGTTCACGTGTAAGTATTTCCATTATGAAATGCCAAACAATACTAAACAAAAATAACATGACAGCATGACACGACTCACACGTGATCTGTCAAAAAAGCCTATTGAAAAAAGTATCTCTACTTGGATCACCCGTTAGATATCGAATTGCACTTCTTGGATTTCTTACCAGGATCTGCCGAAGTGCGATGATCTGATCTGTTGTGGACTTTCCCGGTCGTAAACCATACTCATAAGGGCCGATAATATTGTTGGTTGGCGGTTTTAGCGAAAGTCTCTTGTATCTAGTAAGCGCAGTTCTGAGGGTCTCATTTTTGTGGATCGAAAAACTATGCTCAGGTCTCATTCTTCAGTCATTCGTTCATCAGACCAAAATATGCTTGAGAGTTGTTGAATGTTTCTACAAAATCATATCCATAATTTCCGGCAGCCTTGTTAAGCTTGTGTCTAAATATTACTTTTCTCACTCTAATTTTGCTGTCGTCGAAAATATTGCATGTTTTGATCTGCATGCAACCTTATAGACCTCGTTCTTGGCTGCGTGCATTTTTCGTCCAACGAATGGTTTCATGTTGATGTGCACGAGAAACCGACCACGTTAGTTTCCATTTTTCTTCGATAGTAGATGCAGGTGGTATGGCGTTAATCGTGGGGTGAAGGAATGGCGGACTTGGCGGTCTCTTGGGATCGAAATATGTTGACATTCAATTTTGTACAGTAATTCTCATTTGTTAAGACCTATTTTATATACACCTTGGCTGCTGCAAGGTAGTGATCCGAGTCGATGTTAGCCCTAAGGACATCCAAAATATATAGCACGGACCGTAATACAACTGTTTCTTCTGGCTTAGAAGGTTTTTCAGCAATAAAGTTTTAAATCGAGCTACTTTGAGATTCTTGTATAAGAGAAAAAGCATGAACCGTATCAAAAGCAGATGAATAAGCTCTTGCAGCGAAAAGTTGTAGAATTCAATTTGAGGTTTGCTCGTTGGGGTGAGTCTTACCAAACATGAAATTAAATTTGGACACCTAAAGTCATGGGTATGGGAAGGCTAGCGTGGTAGAACAAAGGCAGATAAACAGAGCAAATTGGAGACGACATAGAGAAATACCTCAAAAATATGGATCGGTTCAGAATCGCTAGCTGAGTCAATCTAGACATGTCTGTCTGTTTACTCATCCATCTGTAGGTCACCGATTTTCGGGCCTTACATTGAGCTAGACTAATGAAATTTAGTATAGTTATACCCTCTCTAATATGAGGAACTGTAAAGCCAAGTGTTAACACTTTCAAAATCCGCCAACTGCCACGCACACTTTTCAGTAAAACGTTGTTTTTGAACAAACGGTAACGAATTTTCAAAAAACTTCCGTGAGTGGAGTCAAAATATGTGTTTCGTGTCATTGTATCTGTTGATTTTGATTAGGTGTGCTTTGAGGTGATGGGGCATTTCGGCGCGGTGTATGCGACATTTGTATTGCCTCATTTGTAGGCTGACAAGATGTCCTCTTTTGTCAGGAAAATTAAAGTCTAGTATATTTGCGATTTCTTCCGCGTCAGAAGATTTATTATCAAGATGCATCGTTGACGGTAATCCAACATTACTCCGCTTTATATTAATGTGATCCACTGACTGTACTTTTAGTTCAAGAATTTTGATAGGGAAATAAACTCTTTTCTCAGAAGGCAAAAAAGTGTATAGCCAGCCATAAAATTTGATTTCTTGATATGCTTATGCGAGTAAGTAAGTAAGTGAGAATTGTTTTTGCGTTCTTTAAATTCCTTACTCTGCTATTGTACCACTTCGGACTAGAATTTAACTTTTTACAAATCAAAGGAACTGCATTATTCAAAGCTTCACTTACAAGGTGTATAAGTTAAAAAAATCCAATTAATATTATTTAGCTGAAATTTAATGAAATTCAAATTATTTGTAATGTGTGATTTTTATAAAGGTTGGTTTTCCGAATGGAGATAAAACTGTCATTTTGTGGTCAAATTGGGAAACTCTAATAGCATTTATTTTCAGTTTGGTTTCCCATTTCATCATATGCAAGTTGACAAATAAATAATGCTTGGAAATTGTTCAAATTTATTTCGAAAATAATGGTTCAGTTCGCAAAGTTTACCGCAAGCTCCGTCCATTTTATAGTCGACAGAATCCATCCATGGTCGACATAGAACATCAGAGCAATTAATTCGGTTAACCATGGATTGTTTTCGCACTACGTTTACTCTTTGTGATAATACGCATCCGCAGAGAAGTCGAACAGTGCGCACCGAAGAAACAATTGCCGCTGTAGAGCAAAGTGTTGAAGCGGACCCGAATGAATCGATTCGCCACCGTGCACAGCAATTGGAGCTTTGTCCATCAACTTAACGGAAGATTTTGCGCAAAGATCTTGGCTTACGACCTTAAAAGATCCAGCTTGTACAGGAATTAAAGCCGCGAGACAACGCAATGCGTCGCGATTTTGGTATATGGGCCGAAAATGAGATTGATCTCGATGGTGATTTACAGGCAAAATTTTGTGCAGTGATGAGGCTGATTTTTGGTTGAATGGTTGGAAAAAGCAAAATTGCCGTATTTGGAATGAAGAGAATCGACATGAGACCCTTGAGACGCCATTAGGTCTACAAAAACTGACTGTTTGGTGTGCTCTATGGGCTAGTGGAGGCCGGTGTAGAGCCATGATAACAGACAATTTTGTTCCCGAATTGGATGGCATGAATGTGGATGAGATGTGATTCCAACAAGACGGCGCCACATGCCACACAACGCACGTCACATTCGATTTATTGAAGGAAACATTCGATGAGCACATAATTTCGCGGAATGGACCTGAAAATTGTTCCCAAGATTTGACACCATTGGATTATTTTCTTTGTGGATATGTGAAGTCGCTCGCAAGCAATCCTAAGCAGGATCGGAGACAACGCCTCTCAAACAGCCGTATCTTTTCCATGTAGGCTGGTGCTACATTGAACCAATCGGGACAACCGCAAGCGATGTTTGGCCTTACAAGAGCCATGTAGCAAATGACTTTCACTCTGGAATCAAGTTGACTTCTCTGAAACAATCTTCTTGTCAGAGCATAAGGCACCCTTGCCCTAGCCAGACAAGCATCTACAAATTTGTTAAAATATAGAAACTTGTCGAGCCAGATGCCAAGGTATTTGACCTCACTTCTCACCGCCAACGGCTGACCATACTGTCCAATGATACACAATTGTTTCCAGTTTTTTTTTCTGGTATCTCTTGAAGACCTATGCAATGGGTTCCTAAACAGAATTGTTTCGGGCTTTTGGAAATTGATCCTCGGTTCGCAATATCCCTTAAGGAGATCGAAGTCACGTTGCTAAAGTATTTTTATGACCTCAATTTTCGGACCTGATCTGTACGACAATAGATCATTTGCATCTGAGGGAACCTACAATATCACTTGTATAAATGGTGAACAATAACGGGGGGTTCACCGCCCCTTAAGGACTTGTCTAATTTGAAAAACGTCGATGCGTGAAGTTTCACTTTAACCTCGTAGCAGTCTAACCTTTTTTATACCCTATCCCATGGGTGTATATTAGTTTTGATACATAGTTTGTAACATAGAGAAATAATTGAGCTAGGTATACCTCAAAGTATATCGATCGACTCAGAATCGATAGCTGAGTCGATTTAGCCATGTCTGTCCGTCCGTCCGTCCGTACGTCACCAGTTTTTGGGGATTAAATTTTGAGGTAGAATGATGAAATTCTTTGCACGTATTTGTTGTTCTCCCAGCAGAAGAAGTGTAATTTTTTTTGAAATCCGCCTACTGCCACGCCCTTTTTTAACAAAAATCTAGTCTTAGGCCAAACCATTGAAAATTTTGAAAAAGTATCTGAACAATGTATACATTACGTCAGTACAAAGTTTCTTTACCACGCCCACTTTTTGGGGGCGTTTTTAATAAAAAACGTTTTTCGGTAATATTTTAAACATTTCGAAAAAAACTTTTGATGTTTAATTATTGGCTGTAATAATATCAACATTTTGTCTATACGTCATTTTAGCCCACGCCTCCTTTTTGGAGGCGTTTTCATACAAAACCCAGTTTTATAAGCTACGCCTTAGCATATTTAGGAAAAAAACGAGTTTTTTTTATCGAACCATACAAGATTTTGATAAACTGTCTGAACAATATGTTGCGGACGAATATGTGAATTTTAATATTTCTTTGCCATGAAGCCCACATCTTAGGGATATATATTTTAAGGATGGGATGGGATAGGGTATAAAACGATCCACACAGTGGATTGTAGCCTTCTCATATGTTCTTATGTGTCATGTTATCTGATGCATCATATCATATCATAAGCTGAACTAAATAAAAAAAGACACAGCTACTTGGTATGGTAAGCAGCCATTAATAAATACTGAGAAAGGCTGGGTCTTATCTGAATTACACAATGTTGAATGACGTTTGTTGATTGAAGTTTCACGTGATAACTAAACATCTTCGCGTTAGGTCTGTAGACAGCAACAATAAATCAATCCATCCACTGACATCCACAGCGCACCTCATAATGCATTTCCCTATACCCAAAGGAGGTACGCAAAACAAGATAAAAATAAATCACATTTGCATAAAAAACAACTCACAGTGCGGTGCTGTCCTAGTTGTGATTTAGTGGCACATTGTACCGCCTTCCTGTTCTTAACCGAACTAATTCCAAAATAAGAAACCGCTAATCTCAATATTTGGAATAAGCCTGCAATCAAAGCCCACTTCTCATCGAAAACAGTCATTCACAGTGGCATCCAATTGATACCGAAGACACACATACCCAAAGACCGCATTTAAGTAACAATACGCCCAATGCATTGTGGGTGCCCTCTCGAAGATCACCCCTCATTAGAATGATAATACAGATCACAATAAATATTCCAAAATTTATTAGCATTCCTTAACATCGGCGGTACTCTCAACTGTCCAAATGCTCTTCACAATGATATATGGAGTGCATGCATTATAGATAAGCATACACCGCCAGTGTCTTCAATGCACAAAGCCGTTTGCCTTGATTAGCATAACTAAAGTGAAGTTGTCTGCAGATACAAAAGACCACAAGACCAAAGCAAAACACAATATCAAACCTTCTATTCAAGGGGGGCAAACAACCACTTGAAGACTGCACGGAAGCACAGCCAGCCGCCCCGCTAAGTGGAAATTATTCAGCTTATTTTTTTTTTTCTCATAACATTTTCCATAGAGTGTGAGTTTTCCTTTTCACGCGGACATTGTATTGTGGGTTTTCCTGAAGAAGTTGTGAATAGTCTTCTCGAATGGATAGGTTGGCCTATAACAATAAAACTAGATCCATACGCAGCAGATCACTTGTTATTGAGTCGCGCATAAAAATGAAATAAGATAAAGTTGTGATGTAAAAAAATATTTGAAAAAAATATTTAATTTCATTACCGATGTATCGCATTGTATTGTTTAACGACTAAGTCCATCCATAAGCCAATTAATAGTGTAACCCTTAAATATATACTAATTAAATCAAACACCCGGACGGTCGAAGTTAAGGTCCCCTCGTGGGTATATTTCATGCATAAAATTCCCAAAAAAAAGTACGCATATGGGTTTATTGAGATTTTTATCAGAAGATGCCTATCTAGACGTCTGCTGTTGGGGTATATCGTGGCATCTTAGGAAATGCGGATAAACCTGATGCGTAGCACCATGAACGGATTTTATTGGTAGCCTTAAGGTAACAAAAAAATATCATAAATCCCGAAAATCAATCTTAAAGGCGCACTAAAAAGCTGATCCGTTCGGAGGATTTGAAAATTCAATAGCTATTAGCATTTGCTTTGTTTTTTTGTTATTTGTTTCTGGTGATGTAATTTATTGATGTTTTGGGTATTTAATGGAGACGGTAAGACTACAAAAGATTTTGGTCTGACGATACGTGCGTAAACACACACATTTTTGTTATCCAAACAAATTCTCACAGTTGGAGGAATTTTAATTTTTATATCTTTCGCACCACGATTAGTTAGTGGGTGCGGTAGGTATACCTAATTAATGATTTAACAAATACTTGATATCATTTTTTTGTTACTTTGAGCTTGTTTGCTTTCGGGAATTTTACAGAGTGTACTGACTTAATTTATTTATAAATGTATGATAAACAAAATGAATAGGTTTAACACTTTTAAAAGGTGTGTTTTAATAAAATTCTGTCCGATAGAGGTCGATGAATGCGTCAATTATGGTAGCATTCAAGAGATATGAGTAAGCAAACATCAACAATAAGTATTGATGGCACTTTCTGTAATCCTGACATCTGCATATATAAATAAACAGGGCCATATATTAACATATATATATTAAAATATTATCCCAAGATATAAAGCGACCACCTCACCACGATATCCATAAGGGGACGATCATGATTCATCCTACTCTCGACAAATACTAGGATGCAGTCTTGACGAAATTTTTAATTTTAAAGCTTGCGCCAGACTTAGTAAATGCAGTTCGCTGTACGGATCGTTTAATACCCTATCTCTTCCCATCCTTAAAACTGGACTTTATGGCACAGTAATATCTCTTCCCATCCTTAAAAGTGGACTTTATGGCACAGTAATATTAAAAATGACATTGTCGGAACATATTGTTCAAATCCTTTAAAGGTTCGAAAAAAAAACTTTTTTCTACTGCATATGGTGTGGCATAGGGTATACAAATGGTTTTTGTATGAAAACGCCTCCAAAATGTGGACGTGGGTTAAATTGATATAAAGACAAGATGTCTATATTTCATACCAATGATTTGCATCTAAACTTTTTTCGAAAATTTTAAAATTTTACCGAAAAAAGTTATTCACCGAAAACGCCCATAAAAGGCGGGCGTGGCAAAAAACTTGGTATAGACGAAATGTAGATATTGTCTATAATATGCTATTCAGACACTTTTCCAAAATTACTACGTTTTTCTAAAAAGGGGGCGTGGCAGTGGGCGGATTTCCAAATTTTTTTTACACTTGTTCTGCTTCGTCGGATAGAGAGTCTATTATACACCAAATTTCCAATCTCTAGCTCAAAATTAGAGACCCGAAAATAGGTAACACAGGACGGACGGACGGGTAGATAGATGGACAATCGACTCAGCCGACCCATATAATTTGAGGTATATCTAGCTAAATTATTTCTCTATTTTAAAAACTATGTATCAAAACTAATATACCCTTATGGGATAGGGTACAAACAGCCTGTTTACTTACTAACTTAAGTAGCGCTACATACCGGGATGAACTTGGGTATCAACCAGACGTCAGACGCAGCAGAGGGAGACCCGGTCCGTAGCTAACTGCCTCCAGTTGCGCACTAAAAGTTGTTTGAGGTGAGTGTCTACTTGTGCGTGCCACTGAAGGCGAGGTCTCCCTCTGCTGCGTCTGACGTCTGGCTAGCCCGGTCCGTAGCTAACTGCCTCCAGTTGCGCACTAAAAGTTGTTTGAGGTGAGTGTCTACTTGTGCGTGCCACTGAAGGCGAGGTCTCCCTCTGCTGCGTCTGACGTCTGGCTAGATTTATAAGGTTCAGTACGAAGGCCGTCATTTCCGCCAGACTTTTCAAGCTTGAGTTTAGATATTGCTATCCTTACTTCATTCAGGTCGGGTATTTGGCAGTTTTCACTGTCTTTGCCAATATTGAATGGTTCGTCCTGCCTGACAGTGGAATGTTGTTCTTCATCGCCGTTTAAAAGTCTGCAGCAGTGGTTCTTCCATATCCTCATCATCGACTGTATCTCAACTACGATATTTCCTTGTTCACCTCGACAAGATTCTGTTCGAGCCTTGCATCCTTTGCTGTGACGTTTTACACTTCGGCAAAACTTGCGAATATCGTTGCTGAACTGGCACCACTCTATATCGTCCATCGCGAGTTTTTCTTAATCTTTTTTCGTCTTTCTGAAAAGCCGGTGTTCTTCCCTTCTTCTCTGCCTATAGAGCTCAATGGCAGCTCTCGCCTTCACCTGCAGCTTAGATTTGTAGGCCTCGTTCTTAGCTGCGAGCATTTGTCGGCATTACACATCAAACCAGGGGTTTCTTGCTGGTGGCCGCGAGAAACCCAGCACATGAGTTGCGGCTGATCTAATGGTTTGTTTGCATCGTTGCTATTGTTATTCGACATTCGATCCTAGTCAAAAGGTTAAGAGATACGCTCTGCGCGAAAGTCTTGGCAGCCTCTGGCGATTGCAATCCTTCAACATTAAATTTTTATGGTATATTTGAGTTATTGTAGCGTGGTGGATATACGCATTCTTACTCTGACTACAACAACGCAGTGGTCCTAGTCGATGTTAGCTCCCCTTTCTATGTTAGCTGTTCGGTCATCCAATATACTAGATGCGTGCCTCTTGACTATCGCAATGTAATCGATTGGTTGACCGTTCGTTGATCTAAGATTAGATGTCATTTGGATAGTAGCAATAAAAATAAATTGAATTGAGAAATAACCTCCTGCAGAATGAATATTGTACTAGATCTAAGATATTTGAAATGAAATGAAAATCAATCAAATCAATCAATCTGGAGACCGCCATGTCCGCTTATAGATATTGAGTTGAGGAAACCGTGTGCTGGCTATAGTGGCATTTCGTTCCGTAGCGAACTCAATTAGCCTAAGTCCGTTACCAGACGTGTTGTCATGTAGGCTATGTATTTCCGACAATACTTCTAAAGGTGTCTTCTCTTTCCATCTTTGCGAGGAGTTTCAAGAAGCTCGTAGACGCAATCCTTAGCTATATATATTTTTTCTCCGTCGGGGCGTGAGCGCATATAAGGCTTATTCTGGCGAATTTTAGCCATGATTCGGATTGTTGCAGTACGTTTGCTAATGTCTTGGAAACACTAGGCTTCTTGCATAAGTTTAACACTTATAACAAATCCGCATCCGAATAGTCACTGTTTCTGATCACTATAGCACGGTCCGTAGTAGATGTCAGAGTTTTTCATCCTCTTTTAGGCCGGCCCTATCCATCGTATTTCCTGGATGGCAGTAATGTCTGCTCTGTAGCAGCTTCGGGCTTTCGCTAGTTGTTCGCTTGCAAATCTCCTGTTTATTGTCCTCGCATTCCAGGTGAAGATACTAACGCTATCAGCTAGCAGCTTCTTAACAATGATATTCACCAATTTTGCTTATTTAGTTATGTAACAATTGGCTTGTATTATTTTATAGTTAAAGACTTATTTTCCAATAACAAGTCTAAAATAAAATCACTTAATTCATTTAACAAAATCCGGTGGTGAAATTGGAAAATCCATCCAAAATAACGTATAAGTAACAATACCAAAAATTATTTGATTTGTTTTGTTGTTGCTCAATTGTGTATAAAATTTCGTACTTTCATGGATTTAATTTTTTTTATCATATTTTCTGGTCCAAATAACGCATAACCTTTCTTTGTAGTTTAAATCATTAATAGTCGATAATATATGACTTCGAGCACTACCAATTTAAAAAATACTCTTGCGACGTTTCTTTGTAATTTTCCTTTAAAAGTTTTTGTTCCAATTAAACAAAACTACGCCCCGATTATGCTACCAAATGCATTCCAAGCTATATGGATTCATATTATCAATGACTGCCCATAAAAAAAAAAATGTTCCCGCATGGTTATGTAAACTGACAAAACGTCTTGTGTGGTAGAATCATTTCGTAGACACATCCAAGATATCATTTAACACATAAAGCTAACATCCGAAAATGTCTATATATGTTTCCAAATTCCTCCCTTAATAGCAACATTTCTGGTTTTACATTGTTAATCACCCGATCAGTGTCAATAATAAAGAATCCTTACTTTTACAACCCCAGTCTTCTGGTAGGTAGAATCTCCAACAAAAATGCACAAAAAAACCTTTTCCATTACAAATAGCCCTAACTTCGATCTCTTCGTTGAATGATCTCATAAAATTCAAATGTTACCCATTAAAAGCAAATTAGTCGCACTACAAAGATGGCTACTACAAGCCTCGATATCCCCTTAACCTTTGACAAAACCATTTCAGTCATCAACATTCCTACTGATAAATGAATGACACACTGATTTGTCATAGCACAGATTCAGCTGACTCAAACACAATAATACACCCGGTACCAAGCCATGCACAGCTCAAGGGAACCAACCCACGCTCCTAATCATTCCTGGAACATTAAACTCCAACTTATATGCCCATCAGGCAGATAAGTGTGCCGCCTCAGGCTGTCGGCCATCGACCAAATCGATTTCTAGCTGTGTTGCACCGCGGCACCTAATTACGACTTCGTGTGTCTCCAAAACCGAGCCATTTCGTTGGATACTCTTTCACGCCGATACGCACTCAAGCGCAGCCAACTTGCGTGACATTTTTCAAGTGGGAACCATCACTTTGTTCCGCCAGCCATAAGTCTTCCTATTCATCGAACGTGAATGCGTTGAGTTATTCTTTAGGAGTCCATTCAGGTCTGATAAAGCGGAAGAAATATTGCCATATCAGGTTAACGTCATGAAATGCTGCATCGGTATGTAGGACGATGTTGGAGCTAGCTAGAGACGCCATCCCACATCAGATTATCCAGTGCTCGCCTAAGTTGTACCGTTGGTTTTTCTTTAGCATGAAAATAGTCACATTTTGTATACGTATCTGTCAATTTAGTGAACTTATTCCGCGTGCGCGACATGACTAGGGAGTCTTTTGTTTTGTCTCGAATAACACAAAACGTTCGCTTCCTGTACGTGTAGTACCCTGCGTAGTTCGATGGGAACGCACAGGCATGGCGCTGTCAAACTTCCCAATCACATGGGTGGTCTATCGGATAGAAATTGATTTCGAATTTTACCACCCGCACGTGTATGTCGCGCATGGCGTGTGGATTCAGCCATCCATGAGCGATGAGAAAACAAACATCGAACCAAAAATACCTGCGATCAAAATGCGCAACAAGATCGGCATTAAGGCAATAAAGTCACAACGGGCCGCAATGTTAACGAGCGGTGATTTGTGTTTATGAAATGTCAGTTTGACAGTGATGGCCCAGCGTGCGCGCTGTAATTGTTGGGGCTTTCGAAATGATTGCTTTGACGGGACGTGTCGAACTATTTAGGAGGTAGGTAGGGTCGATTTTTGAGCGAGAATCCGACAAGGGGATCTACTCGTCATCGCGTTGATTGTTGGCTGGCATGTTAGGAACATGTGGTGAATGTAATATGAGAAGGATGGCGAACTGCTGTTTTTCAGAAAATAGGATTAATGTGTCATGTTAATTGATTGTTGATTATAGGATCACCGATCGTGGACATTAAATCAGCATAAGGGAAGCACGATTGTTTATAGTAAAATGACGTCAATGAAGTACTAATTTAATTATTAGAACAGCGCCAGGAAATTCGTTTGTGAAGAAAATACAATTGGTTTGAAGGGCTTTCGTAATTAGAAGAATTAATTTGTATAATATAGCTAGTTATGGCTTCTAGAGGCGTATCTCAAAAAATATTTTTAGAGGTTTCCTAAACTTAGGCAACCTTTAAGTACTGCCTAAGTGCAAAATCGGTATCTTTAATCGATTTTCACATTAGGGCAACGTTTTCAACGTGATTAGATAAGCGCGAACGAACTCTGCACAGAGATTGCCTGGAGGGTGCTAACCATCGGGTACTGATCTCATTCAACCGGATTTGACTTGCCTAACGATAAGCGCGAGTGTTGATAAAACGACGAAAAAACAGCAACACTATATCAGAATGGCACGGAATGAATACCCGGCCTGCTGTACCAGGCGAACCTAAACAATCTGCTTCGACATCTTCGGATAACAGGTTGTCTAGGAATTTCAAGAGTTAGTCAGGCGAACAACTAGCGGAAGCCGTAAACTGCTACAAAGCGGACGTTACTGCCATCGAGGAAATACGATGGGATGGGCCAGGCAAAAGAGGATGACAAACTGTGGCATCTACTACGGACCGTGTAAAAGTGGGCAGAAACAGCGACTATTCGGATGCGGATTTGTAGTAAGTGCCAGACCTAGCCCTTTATGCGCTCACGCACCGAAGGAAGAAAAAGATGATATAGCTAAGTATTGCTTCTACGAGCTCCTTGACAAAACCTATAAGCGACTACCCAAGTACGATGTTAAAATCGTGCTGGGAGAAGAGAAGACATCTTTAGCAGTATTGTCGGAAAACATAGCCTACACGACATCATAGCCGTCTTCCAACGGATATAGGCTAATCGACTTCGCTACGGAACGAAATGCCACTATAGCCAGTACACGGCTTTCGTACCACTATATCCATAAGGGGCCATGGCGTTCTCCAGATCAACGAACGGTCAACCAAATTGCTCACATTGCGACGGACAAGAGGCAAGCATCCAGTATTTCGGATGTCCGAATTTTGCGAAGAGCTAACATCGACTCGGACCACTACCTTTTTTCAGCCATGGTAAGAATGCGGATATCCACCACGATACAGGAATCCAGAAATATCGTGAAAACAATTTATTGTCGAAAGACTGCAATCGCAGGAGACCGCCAATACCTTCGCAGAACGCGTATCCCTTAACCTCCCGTTTAACACCATACCACCACCATCTCGAAGTTACCAGCAAGAAACCTCTGGTTTGATGAAGAATTCCGTGGCCAAGATCGATGCCTATAAGGTTATGCTGCAGGTGAGAGCTGCCATTGAGCTCTATAGGCAGAGAAGAAGGAACGAACACCGGCTTTTCAGAAAGAAGGAAAATGAGCAATAAAAGCATGTGATCAAGGATATGACGAGGTGCCTTTTCAGGAACGATGTTCGCAAATTCTACCAAATAGCAAAACGTCAAAGCCAAGGATACAAGGTTCGAACAGAATCCTGTCGAGATGAACAAATAAATATCGAAGTTGAGACACTGTCGATGCTGAGGATATGGAAGAACCACTTCTGCAGACTGTTAAACGGAGATGACGAACAACATTCCGCTGTCAGGCAGAAGGAATCATTCAATATTGGCAACGACAGCGAAAACTGACAACCACATGATCTGAATGAAGTAAGGACAGCAATATCTAAACTCATGCTTAATAAGGCTGCCGGAATTGATGGTCTTAAGCCGGTGGAGATGATTTAAGCCACATCTGGTCGGATGGGAGTATGCCTAAAGAATGGAAATTAGCATCGTTTTCCCGATCATCAAAAAAGGACACCCTCTGAACTGCACCAACTACAGAGGCATAAGTCTCCGCAACATCGCCTGAAACCGTTTACTAACAACCTGATCGGCTGTTTTCATTGTGATTTAAGGCCAGGAAAATCCACAACCCATCGAATTTGCAGACTTTCAGCAGATCCTGAAAAAACCCAAGAACTCCAGATCGATACACACCACCTATTTCTCGATTTCGAAACCGCATTTAAAGAGACGAACTGTACAGAGCCATGTCTAGTTTTTGTATACCGCCCAAACTCGTCCGTTTGTGTAGGATGACGATGGAAAATTTTCGCCGCCCCATCAGGGTCGGAAACGACCTTACTGAGACATTCGATACCAAAAAAGGATTTAGGCAAGGCGATGCGCTGTCATGTGACTTCTTCAATCTGATTCTTGAGTGGATTGTGCAAAGTTCCCGAAAAAACACCAGAGGCACTATTTTCCAAAAACCGCTGCAATTCCTAGCATACGCCGACGATATTGAAATCATAGATATGTAGGAACAAAGGGTATAGAACTACATAGAGTGCGCATCTCATACAACGAAAATTTTCTATATGGGGTACTGATATTAATACCCCAGTGTTCACAATGCTACCCCAGCATCGAACAACAGCATAGCCGACGCAAACGATCGACCAAATTTCCCCTTCGCACAGCCCGCGTCTGAAATGGTTACGAAATGTTTAGCTGTAATGCGTAATTGCGTACTCTATGTAGTTCTATACTCTTTGGTAGGACTCAACATAATGTCATACCCACGTTTGCTAGAATAGGGAAAGAAGCGGGAAAATCGCTTTAGCAGTATATGAGTTAAGATCTAAATATATGCTGTCAACACGAATGGAAATACAACAACGACGAGTTGGACAGAACGTCACCATGGCCAGATATAACTTTGAGGTCTCCGCTATTAACTCTGACAACAACATCTTGTCAGAAATTAAACGAAGAATAACTCTTGCCAACCGCTTTTTCTTCGGGCTAAGAAGGCAATTCAGTAGTAAAGCCTTCACTCGAACTACTAGGATGATCTTATATAAGATATATGGCGTTGAATCATGGACCGTATCAAAAGCGGATGACGACCAAGGATTTGATCGATTCAAGGGCGAATTCTTCGAAAAATCGTCGATCCTGTCTGTGTTGACGGGCTATGGAGACAAAGATACAATCAACCACTATACGAGCTGTACAGCGACATGTCCCTGGTCAAAAAAAAAATGCGCATTGCACGTTAAAGATGGCTGGTGCATGAACCAATTGATCAAGGCGAACTATCGGTTGTCCATTAATTTGTTTTGGAATAACAGAATTCGGGCCGTAAATTCCAGCGACCCGATTATGTTTTCACAAAGTAATAAGATCTTTAGGAGGAAAGGTCATAACGACCTTCCGTGTATTAAGCTCCAACAAACAACTGACAATACAAACATACTTTTGACAGCAGGAATTGATCCGGGGGAAGCCGTCTTCGACGACGATTTCTATGTTATTAAAGATCCTCAGGAGAAAGTGGAGGCAGTGGGGGTTGTCTTTCAGGAAGTGTATAAGATGAATGATAGCATTCGCCGAACCGCGTCCTGGAAAACAATGCCCTACTCCATCATTTCTATCTCCGAAACGACATAACGCAATGGCGATCTGAGAACCGTGGTTTCACCCGGTTTGATGACGAAAACTTGGCAAACGCCACAGTCGCCGAGCGAAGTGGGTCTAGTCCCCGGTTAAACTCGAAGGTGGAACTCCAGATCATCTTCGATTCCATAAAGAAAAAGAAGTCAGCGGGTGTCAATGGTAGATCCATCATTGTACTGCGACACTTACCCCCTGAAGCTGTGGACATTTACGCCACGCTGTTCAACAACGCGCTGAATAATGCATATTATCCAGTGCGTTGGAAAACGGCGGTGGTTCATCCTCTCCCGAAAAAGGGAAGGGACAACTCCAATCCGGCGAATTTTCGGTCGATAAGTCTCTTTCCGAGTCTCAGCAAGGTTTTCGAAAAGATTCTCAATCGAGCACTGTTCAAGTGGTCTGAGGACAGTAATATTATACCAGAGAACCAGTTTGGATTCAAGGCTGGACATGACTGTATTCATGCCGCCTCCAAACTCGTCTCTGATATACAATGGAACAAAGCGAAAAAACAGTGCACGGGTGCATGTCTGGTTGATTTAGAGAAGGCTTTTGACACCGTATGGTTAGAGGGCCTCTATCTAAAGCTGACCAGACTTGGCAAGAGTAAACCACTGCTATATATGCTTCATGACATGCTGACTGGTAGAACGTTTAAGAATGGTCTGCAACAGGGAGCGGTAAACTCGCCGATTCTCTTCAGCATTTACACCAGTGATATGATAGGTAGTCTTACTCAGGCAATTCCGTATGCGGACGATCTGATCGCGTACAGAACAGCCTCTACTGTCGAGGTCATTTTTTTGCAGCGGGACTTCGATAAGATCCAGAGATATTGTGATGACTGGAAGTTGAAAATCAACTTTCAGAAATCAGAAACTATCCTGTTTAGGACACAGTTGTCTAGGGCCTCTAGGGATACGAGAAAGAACTGGCGAAAGCTGGTGATCGTTGGACCAAACGGACAGCCACTGGCGAGTAAAAGTGTAGTAAAGTACCTTGGCATCTGGTTAGATCAGTATCTATATTTTGGAAGACATGTAGATGCTGCTCTGGCTAGAGCTAGGGGAGCATTTGGCCTGACAAGACGATTGTTTTATAGTAGTCGTCTTGACAGCAGGGTGAAGGTGATTTGCTACATGGCCCTCATTAGGCCGATGATTGCCTATGGGTGCCCGGTGTGGTTCAACGTTGCCCCATCTCAAATGGAAAAGATACGGGTGTTTGAGAGGCAGTGTCTGAGGAGCTGCCTTGGACTTCACAGAACACCAGTATCTGACTACACAAAATACTATTCCAACCAGGTCCTATACAACGGGGCCAACACAAACCGAATAGACAACTTTCTGGTGAAACTCATTCGGTTTCACGCTGCAAGAGCGATGGCTTCGAAAAATAGTCTCATCTTTGGGGCCTTCTACCCCAATGATTTTTGGCCAGCATGTAAGTTAGTTTTAAGAAAAATAAAATAAAAATGAATTAAAAAAAAAATGGCTGGTGCATGTAGAACAAATTGACACCAATACTCGGGATTGCAGAGTCTTCGATTCCCAAGCAGACGTCGGAGGCAGTAGAGGAACACCTCGCCTTAAGTATCTCGAAGAAGTAGAAGCCGACCATAAAAAACTTGGAGTGAGCAACTGTAGTGAGTTAGCTAAGGACTTGGAGTTAATTGGAGAGCCATATTGCTTGAGGCCCAGGTTCATTCCGGATTGTTGCGCCACTTAAGCGATTAAAGGGTGATCCATTTCGAGGATCCCTACTTTTTTAAAGAAAAAAACACAGAAAATTCAAATTTTATGGAGAATGTTTATTATCATTTGAAAGGACATTCTTTGGCATTTATTTTTTGAAGATTATGTCTATCAAATGTTGGCCGTTGCTACGTCGCAGATGGTCCATCCGTTGAGTCCAATTTTCGATCACTCGTTCGAGCATTTCGACTGGTAACTGGCGAATGACACGCGTGATGTTTTCCTCCAAGGTCTGAATCGAAGCGGGTTTATCAGCATAAGCTTTTGACTTTACATATCCCCACAGGAAAAAGTCTAACGGTGTGATATCACACGATCTTGGTGGCCAATCGACCGGCCCATAACGTGAAATTATGTGCTCACCGAAATGTTCTCTCAATAAGTCCATTGATTGATGCGATGTGTGGGAAATGGCGCCGCCTTGCTGAAACCAAATGTCGCCGAGATCACGAGCTTCAATTTCAGGCATCAAATAGTCGGTTATCATGCCACGATAACGGTCGCCATTGACGGTTACGTTCGCTCCGGCATAATTTTTAAAGAAATATGGACCGATGATTCCACCGGCCCACAAACCACACCAAACCGTTGTTTTTTCTGGATGAAGTGGCAGTTCTTCAATCTCTTCAGGTTGCTCTTCGTCCCAAATGCGGCAATTTTGTTTGTCTACATACCCATTGAGCCAGAAATGGGCCTCATCGCTAAACAAAATTTGCCTCGAAAACGTCGGATCTTCTTGGAACTTTTCAAGAGCCCATAGAGCGAAGCGATGTCGCTTGGGAAGGTCGAGCGGCTTCAGTTGTTGCACAAGCTGTATTTTGTACGCTTTCAATTTAAGATCTTGACGTAAAATGCGCCAAGTCGTTCCATACGTCAGTCCGAGTTGTTGCGAAAGGCGCCGAATCGACTCTCTACGGTCTTCGTGTACACTGTCAGCTACGGCCGCTATATTTTCTTCACAGCGTGCTGGACGTGGTCTATTCGGTCGAATATTATCCAATAATGAATGCTGGGTCTCAAAATGGGTGATGGTGTTGCGAATAGTACGCTCAGTAGGCCTATTATGTTGACCATAAGTTGAGCGAAGTGCACGAAACACATTCCTCACAGAACGTGAATTTTCATAATAAAGTTGAACAATTTGTAAACATTGTTCACGCGTAAGTCTTTCCATTATGAAATGCCAAACAATACTAAACAAAAATAACATGACAGCATGACACGACTCACACGTGATCTGTCAAAAAAGGCTATTGAAAATAGTATCTCTACTTGGATCACCCGTTAGAACAAATTGACACCAATACTCGGGATTGCAGAGTCTTCGATTCCCAAGCAGACGTCGGAGGCAGTAGGGGAACACCTCGCCTTAAGTATCTTGGAGTGAGCAACTGTAGGCAGTTAGCTAAGGACCGGGTTAATTGGAGAGCCATATTGCTTGAGGCCCAGGTTCATTTTTGCGCCACTTAAGCAAGAATGTAGAAATATTTTTAGGAACTTGCAAGTTTTTTACAATATTTGTGAAGTTGATGAAGTGTATACTTGCCTTTTGGACTATTAGTAGTTTAGTATTTGTTATGAATACTGCGTTTTGTTTTATAGTGTGTGTAGAAAGCGTGTTTGTCATGCCTGTGATTGCACATTCATGCATGCGTATTCCTTGGGCGCTATTGGTGATTCTATTTGCAATATTACATTCTGCTGCAAATACTTTTCGAATTTGTATGCTAGACCTTAGATCCGTTATAAGAGAATGTCCTCTGTTTATATACATATATACAGTCTAAATGTTATTTCATTGTTTATTGATTTTGTAAGTCATACTAAAGTTAATGACTTCCATGTTAGTTTTGTCCCACTAACAAATGCACTTAATGATGAGCCTGTGGATGCATACTATATGCTTTGGCAAATCTTTGCTCGTAGATGATGCTTGTATTAAGCTTGAGACGACATACATCTGATAGTGCTAAAAAAAAGTTCGCTACGACACAGATCTGATAGTGTTATAAAAAGTAAGATATCTAGTCTGAAGCCTTTATCTGTTGTCATTTCGTTCAGGTCGTGCTTTCCAACCAACGTGCCATATAAGCTTTCTTCCCAATTTATTTGTAGTCAAATCTCCATATATTCATATTTCCAAAAAGCCGTGAAACCCCTCCTAGATAGAGTCTTCAGTCTCAACGATAAGTACGTGTGCATGTTTCAGGCTCATTATTTAAGTGTCCGTTTAGTAAAGAATTTGGTTGGAATTTCAAAAGGTGACAGTACTCAGTTTCCAAATATGCAAAACTATAATTTAACCAGTTTTCATGATTGATCATTTCAGCATGGTCATCAGTAACAAATTATCAAATGAATAATAATTAATAAACTATATTATAAATAAATAAAGCTTACCATAGATTCCAACTTTGACTGAAAATTAGCAGCACCAATTTCAACCAAGCTTAAGTATCATGAAAATTATAAGCTATCACAAATTCACAAAAGCGGTAAGCAGCTTAAAGCAATAAATTGTCATGTTGTTTTTGAAAGACACACTACTATAGCAAAGAAAACAAAAAAAAATCTCATCTTCAGCGATACTTGAATCATTTTGGAAATTCCTTAATACGAAAGAATTAAAATCCTAAGCCCACTAATACGTTTCAATTATAATATGTTTTATGTCTTATGTCTTCCAACTAACAAATCTCTAGATCATAAATCTGATTTTGTTATGCAAATTGAATTTAAAAAAAATCCCTAGTCGATTTCTAGTCTTCCAATAACATGTCAATTTATCCCTCGATTGTAATCACCACTGACCTTGACTTCCCCCACTGTCAGAAATAAGCTTGAGGTATTTGTGTAAGCTGATGGTTCAATTAATAAAAAAAAACGAATACAAGTTCAAGTTGTTTCTCAGTGATCGTTCAATATTATTTAATTAACTCAAAACCACTTGTAAACTCGTGGCATTTGTGTAAGCATGTTTTTAGTATTCGAAAACAAAAATATTAATATGACCACGATCGTTTTGGACACTCGATGCGAAGTAAAAATCCTCTTAAGTGTGTATTCGGTCATTAGCCACTTTAGTTACATGGTCTTATTCCATTTTATCACACCAAAGAGGCTTATCGACATTTATCATCGAATTTATAAACGACAGGCTTTACCCAGGTAGGTTTATAGTCGTCTCATGGTTCCACGTGTGTCTTACTACTTGTTCGTTGGACTCCTTAAATATAATGAAAAATTAAACACTTAAAACACCGACATTTTGAATTTAATCAAAACATCGTCATTAGTGTTACCATATGCTCATTATCCACTCAAATCGGTTGCCATACCTCTAGTTGAGCTGATTGGTTTGTGCCTCTGCTAAGCTTAACTTGGAAGCTATTGAATTGTAATTGCAATACAAGGTTAAGATGTCAATATTACTCGCTTAAATTAATTAAAAGAAATTAATTTGAGTAATGAAAATGGCCTTTAAGCTTTGCGTGTCAAATAATGAATTCCATCGGAGCTCTGATTGGGTTACGTAAAGGTGTTGGATACTTTGTGACAAAGGTTTTCACGTTCACCTGAACCACTGCGACTAATTTTGTAATCCTCTCGGTTTACCCATGTCTGTAGGTTATCTGACGATAAATCACTGTACAGCGTTATTCCAGTTGATGCTAATGTAATGAATTTGTTTGTCTTCTCTGGCTTGTGGTTTGTTGGGCTTGGGAGAGGGCAATAGCATTCGTATTGAATTATGGATACAAAAACCATCTTCCTTCTATTTGTGGTTTTGTTCGGTCTATATTTGTATTTATTTTAGGGTCTGCACAGAGGGGAGATAGGTAGGTACTATTTACTATGAAATTCAATTGGTTATTTTAAGGGAAACAATTTATTTGGCGACGCTGAACACATAAAGTATTCGATTTAGGCACATATACGGATAAATTACATGCGCGCATGTATTAATTTGGGTTTTAGAAGAATAATTACTTTGAGAGAACACTCGATTTCAAGTGCATTCGGGGGAATTTTTGAAACAGTTGATGCATTAGGGTATAGACATTGTGTACATTGATATGATTATTGAATTTTTTATTATTTGATTGTTGAAATTGTCAGTATTTTTAATTAATTCACTTAAAATTTTATGGGAAATGTGGTTCCTGGCGATACATTACTTCCAAAAGTGGACGTTTTTGAAGCCGTGGGCAATTTCATATTCTCGAAGAGTGTTGTACCGTTTTGAGCAGAAAATATTTATATTGTTAATCATCTAACTTGAATGCAATGTATTTAATTTTTATTTAACTAGATCGTAGGCTTGCACGCTCATATCGGAGCACATTTCTAAAATATTCCCGGACGGCGAAATTGAGCTGCAATCGTAGTTTCAAGATATTTTTCTTAAGATAAGAAAAGTATGTATACTACTCTATTTGTATCTGAGCTTTCAAATTATTAGTTATTATTTTATTGTTTATTTAGTACACAAAGTGCAACACATTTAGCAGTGATTTGAGCACAACATGTTGGGTTAAATATATCTCAGTCTATCACCAAGGTCATCATGCAGCTCTATACAGCTCAAATACAAAAAAAAATCTGTAATTTTAACACATGTATTATATAACGGGTGATCCAAGTGGAGATACTTTTTTCAACAGCCTTACAGATCACGTGTGAGTCGTGTCATGCTGTCATGTTATTTTTGTTTAGTATTGTTTGGCATTTCATAATGGAAAGACTTACGCGTGAACAACGTTTACAAATTGTTCAACTTTATTATGAAAATTCACGTTCTGTGAGGAATGTGTTTCGTGCACTTCGCTCAACTTATGGTCAACATAATCGGCCTACTGAGCGTACTATTCGCAACACCATCACCCATTTTGAGACCCAGCATTCATTATTGGATAATATTCGACCGAATAGACCACGTCCAGCAAGCTGTGAAGAAAATATAGCGGCCGTAGCTGAGAGTGTACACGAAGACCGTAGAGAGTCGATTCGGCGCCGTTCGCAGCAACTCGGACTGACGTATGGAACGACTTGGGGCATTTTACGTCAAGATCTTAAATTGAAAGCGTACAAAATACAGCTTGTACAACAACTGAAGCCGCTCGACCTTCCCAAGCGACATCGCTTCGCTCTATGGGCTCTTGAAAAGTTCCAAGAAGATCCGACGTTTTCGAGGCAAATTTTGGTTAGCGATGAGGCCCATTTCTGGCTCAATGGGTATGTAAACAAACAAAATTGCCGCATTTGGGACGAAGAGCAACCTGAAGAGATTGAAGAACTGCCACTTCATCCAGAAAAAACAACGATTTGGTGTGGTTTGTGGGCCGGTGGAATCATCGGTCCATATTTCTTTAAAAATTATGCCGGAGCGAACGTAACCGTCAATGGCGACCGGTATCGTGCCATGATAACCGACTATTTGGTGCCTGAAATTGAAGCTCGTGATCTCGGCGACATATGGTTTCAGCAAGACGGCGCCACTTCCCACACATCGCATCAATCAATGGACTTATTGAGAGAACATTTCGGTGAGCACATAATTTCACGTTTTGGGCCGGTCGATTGGCCACCAAGATCGTGTGATATCACACCGTTAGACTTTTTCCTGTGCGGATATGTAAAGTCAAAAGCTTCGATTCAGGCCTTGGAGGTAAACATCACGCGTGTCATTCGCCAGTTACCAGTCGAAATGCTCGAACGAGTGATCGAAAATTGGACTCAACGGATGGACCATCTGCGACGTAGCAACGGCCAACATATAATAGACATAATCTTCAAAAAATAAATGCCAAAGAATGTCCTTTCAAATGATAATAAATATTCTCCATTAAATTTGAATTTTCTGTGTTTTTTTCTTTAAAAAAGTAGGGAACCTCGAAATGGATCACCCTTTATTTTACAAGTTGTGCTGTACATTTAACAACGAATAATGTTGTGTTGAGTTTTTTTAGTTATAAAATCCACAACAAATGATGTACTAATCATAACTCGGCTTTAAAATAAACAACCATGTCTCAAATAAATTGAAAACATTGGATGTCAAGTCGATTTTGACTATCAATGCAGTAGAATCAACAGCGGTTTTAAACAGTTCTACAACGTATATTTTGGTGTGTGTGTTTCTTAATATTTATTTATACATAAAAACCTATCAGAAAGCCACAATTCGTTGTGCGAATCGTTGAATCCCTTTCCATACTTACATTTAGTATCCCCAAAAAAGTGGGCGTACCTAAAACTGAATTGGGATTATATATAAAGAATGATATTTACACCACATCGTGTTCAGAAATATTATCTTTAAAGCCAAGCTCACAAAGCAACGAAATTTTGTTTCATTTACTAATTTTTTGAAATTTCATTCCCACCAATACTAGAACAAAAACAGTAAACAAAAAATCACTTTGAAAAATAAGAGCGAGTTAAGTGTTGTCAACACTCTTCGACAAACAGAACTAACAACGATAGACAAAAAAAGTTGCAAGTTTCGGTACGAAGTAAAGCAAAACTGCAAAGTGAAAACGTAAAATCTCGGTACGGCAAAAAAAATCATTTTATATATATATAAAATTTTTTTAAGAAATCAAAATAAATGAGATAAGTGTATTTTATTGGACAGCCTCCATGTCGTAATGGTTATAGCGATGAACTGCCGCGCAGAAGATCTGGGTTCGTTTCTCAGCCGTAGCAACACCTTAACGGTTTTTCACCGGCACTCATCTCGTGATTATCTGTCAAATCACCCGAGTAGTAGCAATTGTCAAGAAAAGCTTATCTCAAATTCGCCGTTCGGAGTCGGCATAGAACCGAAGGTCACGACATCGTGCAATAAGTACACACGCACACATGAATGGTTGTGAGAAAGCTCGGCCCTGGGTACTTACAAGCTTGTTGCGCGCAAAATTTGTATTTTTTGTATTTTATTGATATTTTTTATTTAAGTTGTGTTTCTAACTGTAAGACCCAGCAAATTGCAAGAAATTTGCAGTTAAAAAAAAACAGAAAAACTTAGTTTCGTATACTCGGTGGGTTTGACCCTTTAATCTCTTATGGTTCCACAAAAAAAAGTTTTTTTATGGGATTGGTTTTAGAAACGTTTTTTTTTTTGTAGGTAATTTTAAACAGTTTTACACTTGTTCTCGTCAGAGAGTCTATTTACCAAATTTCATTACTCTAGCACAAAAATCGGTGACACAGAGAAGAACGGAGAGCCGGACAAATGGTCGGACGAAAGAATGATATGGATAGGTCCACTTAGCTAACAATTCTGATTTGATGCATATAATTAGAGGTACATCCAATATTCCCTAAATATTTTAAGGTTTGTAATCAGAGCAATGCATTAGAGCTTGATTAATAGAACAGCCCTGTCTATATCATAACGAATATTCTTGGTGACAGAAATTCAGCTTTGTAGTAGATCCGGAGCTTTTTGTTGCTTCGTTACAACGGGATAATTCGTGATTAAAGAGACAACCCAAAGCTTGCCAGCAAATATCGTTAAGGATGTTATTTGTTTAGAAAAAATACAAGATCAGATTGTATGAACTGCCGGATCTCAGAGCGCAAATCATTTCCAGCGGCCTTGGTTTTGGTCACACAACCCGTTACTGTAAATACGAGATAGACCGCTCCATGCAGTGTAGAAAATGCAGATTGCCAATAGCTCAAAAAGGAACATCACGGATAATGAAAGTCAAGTTGCTGATCGCAACAAATGTCAATTTTAAAAAAAGGCACTGACTAGCATAAACTCATGAAGATTGCTCAGATCAACCTGAACCATTGGGAGGAAGCGCAAGACCTGCTTGTCCAGATGGTCATGCAAAAACAAGTTGACGTCGTCCTGATCGGGGAATCCTAAGAATGGAAGTGAAAAGAAATGGATAAACGAATAAGACCTGTAGAAACCATGTCTTGTAGACATTTTTTGACCCAGCTGAGGAATTTGGCAGCGCAAAAATATATTCTTATAATTGTTACCCAGGTCCGATTTTGACATTTGAACAATATCAGAAGCTACTAGATGACCTGCTCAGATCCACCTGAACCATTGCGAGGGAGCACAAGACCAGCTTGTCCAGATGATCATGGAATAACAAGTTGACGTCGTCCTGATCTGGAAACCCTAAAAAGATGTTAGTGAAAATATAAACAAAAACAAGAGGAAAACACCCTATTGCCATAGGAGGAGATTTCAACGCGTAGGCATTAGAATAGGGTAGTAGGGCAATGAATTCAAGGCAACTGTTTGAAATATTTGCAGCGAAAGAAGTTGTTCTACTCAACGAAGCCACAACAAATAACTTTCAGAAAACAAGTTAGCAAGAAGAACAAAATGGTTGATTACGAGGACTACACACCTAGCGACCACCAGGCTTTGTTATTTTTGAGTTCGTGAAAGAGAAACAGCCATACCGTGGCAAAGTCACTGACCCAAAATTTCTTCTTCGATAAAGAAGTGTTCGAAGAGGTTATAAATAATACCGAGTTTATAATGAGATCGGAAAGTAAAAATGTGCCTAGGACAGAACCCTGATGCCTGATTTTAAAGGCAAAATATCTGATTTTGTAATTATGAACGTTTAGGTAATATATGAGTAATAAAAGGCAAATTGTTTTATTTTTCTACTACTTATGTTTTTTTTTTCAAAATCCTGACAGTTTATCGGTGTCTAGCTTTATATCTTCTAAAAATGCTTTCATTTGCTTACTTATTCTAGATTCGGGAACAATTACTAAGCAACGGTGGAATAGATATCATACGACTTTCTGTGCTTTAAATAGAGGATGACTTAGGAACTAGTAATGTTTTAGCTAACAGTAGTCATTAAAATCTCGTATAAATGATGACATCTGCGTGCAATCCTTGTCTGAAAGCCAGGGAGAAAGTGTAACGATGTTGGGGTCAAGTGGATTTCAATCAAAAGCTTCAAACCTTCAAATTTATTTTTTTACTTTGGAGTTTTTATTATTATCTTAAAATATTAACTTAACTCTAGACATAAATGCTTCAATCTAACGTGTTTGCTTAATCTAATCTACTCGCCCTTAGCGTATATTTTATGCTATGCGCGTATACTTTACACACTATTACGTCAGCCAGTGCTATATTGGCTGCGGTTTTCACTAATGGACAGCTCTTGGCGATGATTTGAGGAATTGTTTTGAGCATCAGCTTAAATGAATCTTGGACGAGTTTACCAAAAAGTATTTCTGTTTGACGAAAAAGTTGATTTCTGGCACTAAGACAACAAAAGCGCAGCTTCTGATAGAGAAATTTCGAATTCAATATATCATTCCTAACTGGAAACACAACCTCAAACATAAAGTAAGGAAGGCGTGTGTTGCCTTCTATGCTTGTAGCAAAACCTTTGGGAAGAATTGGGGACTTTTACCAAAGATGACCTTGTGGTCTGCTGTGTACCACAGCAGTGGTATGTCTAATTCACACATAGTATGGTGGGCTGACTAAAAAGGCTGCAAAGAACAGCCAGTATAGGCACTACGGGCGCGCTGAGGTTGGCGCCAACGGATGCCCTCACTGTAATATTACATCTCATGCCTCTCGACCACCACATTAAAGATAGCGCTTTATGCATTTCAGTAAGACTAAGGAGTCAGGAGTCAGGATGCTAGAATGCAAGGCCGTATGGCTGCAGTAATATCCTGTACTAGTTACCAAATGGCGTGGTCACGTTTCCAACAGACTACATAACACCTATTCTTAACTTTAAGAAAGGCTTCCACGTAGGATTTCCTACCAGAGCTAAGTGAAAGAGAAACGAAGTAGTAAGAGATTTCGACACGGTCGTCTACACCGATAAATCTAAGATTAACGCTGGTGTGGGGTCCGGAGTCTACTCGGAATCATTGAAAATATCAGTTTCAAATGGCCTACAGGATTTTTCCAGCGTATTTCAGGCGGAACTACTGGCTATCCGAGAGTCTTGTATGCTGCTGAGGCGTGACACTACGGAAAAGCAAAATATTGCTATTCTCAGAGATAGCCAAGCGGTCATAACGGCCATCAACGCGGCTATTATAAACTAAAAACTGGTACAGAAATGCCCGAACGAACTTGCCCACCTTGGAGAACACTTCAGGGTCACACTTCTCTGGGTTCCAAGGCAAGCCAGGCAAGGCTAAGCTCTTGTGCTCACTTTCGGCAAGGGTCCGCATCGCGCTAAATACGGTTAAGGGACAAATACACTCACACTTCCTGAATAAGGCCAACTCCAAATGGAGAAGGTTAAAAAATTGCATCATATCGAGGACGATATGGCCCTACTACGATAAAAACAGAACAAACGATCTACTAAATAGAATCAGCCCAGATATCGCAAGAATTACGGCGATAGTCACTGGTCAATTGAAGACCATGAGGCCAAACGAGGGATCCCATCCAACCCTTAATACCGTGGTTGCGGGAGCACAAATAAGAGATAAAATCTCTCCCATTTCACCTGCAAATGTCCGGCATCAGCAAAAGCCAGATTTCGTGCGTTAGATCAACCATTTTTCGACAAACTTAGTGACATCTCGGGTAAAAGGATACGAGATATTATCAGCTTTCTAAACCTTACAGACTGGATTTAGAGACCGTCTGTATCATATCCACAATAACTATCATAATATAGGCCACACGAGTCGTAGTAACTAAAAGGCACATAAGTGCTAATTGGGTTCATGCCGAACCGCCACTTGTACCTACCTACCAACCATATCCTGCCTAGAGAAATGCTAATCATAACAATGAAAATCACATCCAAATTCGTTCAAAAATTCTCGAGATTAGCGCATTCATACAGACAGACACGTTTTGATGGCTTTCTGTTATATAAATATAGAATTCCTTAGTTAAATGAAAACTACTGAAACCTCATATAAATATAATTGGAGTTGGGAGCACTCGTTGCCATTGGGAAATACTTTTCTCATTTAGCCAATAAAATTCGATCCGCTGCTTTTCAGCATCAGTTTTTATTGCGATCTGATATCGCCATGCTAAACCGGAGGATCTCGACAGCAGTGTCAACGTTCCAGTCGCGGATCAGCCGCTTGTTCCATTTAGTCGTTTAATACCCGGATACCATTCTATTCCTAAACTAATCCTATAAATGAATGTCTCTGATGGCATAAAGCTCCACAAATGGTTTGTTTTCGTATCATTGATGTCTTAAGGCCCAAATGACCCGAAGGCTTTTTTTTTTAATTTACACGTACTCAAGGGGGAATACCCTTTATATGTTACCACAGTACGAGCGTTAGAGAAGGAGAAGAAAGAGAGTGATAGGAAAGATTTTGGATGTAGTGGAGACTTAACTCCATGGGTGGTGTCCGAACTAGCTTCGGGGATTCACTTTTTCTTGTGTTCCTTAAATTTGAAGAAATTCAAGATGGTGTGCATACCTTTAGGTATTACACCGACCTTTTTATTTCTTTTAAATAAAAGTGAAATGGATTTTGGCTGGGATTGAACGCACAACCTTCCATTCAACAGACGAACACATTACCACTACACCGCGGCCACCCACACAATTGTCGCTAGCCATTTCTTGAGATGTGCCTTGGAATCACCTTACTATAGAAATTTCCACTTCTATCGATAAGGTTGCGATAGTATATAATATAAGCAGGACCGCCTCTCAAACAGCCGTATCTTTCCCATGTTTGATATTGCTACATTGAACCACACGGAACAACCGTAAGTGATATTTGTACTCATAAGGGCTTGAATCAAGTTGACCGCTTTGCAACAGTCTTCTTGTCAGGGTATAACCCCCTATCCCTGGACAGAAAAGCATTTATATTTAAATATAGAAACTTCTCAAGCCAGATGCCAAGATATTTCACATCTCACCGCCAATGGCTGTCCATGCTGTCGAAAGATACGCAAAATTTTCCATTTGTTGCTGGTATGGCTAGAAGCCCTAAGCAATGGGGCACTAAACAGAATTGATGTAGTTTCTGAAAATTTATTTTTAGTTTCCAATCATCCCGATATCTCTTAATTTGATCAAAGTCACGTTGCAAAAGAATGTTGATGATATCGATTTTCGGACCTGATCCGTACGCTACTTAGATCTCAACTTACGTGTCCATTCATTCTAATGAACTCACCACGCTGGTAAACTTCCCTGTTGTAATTAAACATCCAATCAAAATATTGCACAGTTGCAGAAGAGGAACTCAGTAGCGGTAAATCCACCACATACAAATATTTTCTAATATCAACAAGTTTTCGAAATCCAATCACTTCGGCTATCGATTTTTCGTACCTAGTTCGGTCACACAAGCACTGATTTCAGTTTTTATAGCATCTGATCCTAGACAACCTAAGTTAATACCAAAATGTGCATTCCTGTTGACCATTATTTAGATACCAAATTGCAGTATTGCATGTTGCATATCTTTTTTATTGCAACAAAAACTAATCTGCATAACTTTGACTAGTAAATGTCATCTGCTCCACATGTCGTCTGCATCCATTTACATTTTTTTATGAATGATGAAAATTAAAAAGACTCGTATAAGTTTTTCTTTTCATCCAAAGAGTTGAGAATTTCCCTTACCAATATCCACATTAATGATTGCAACTTTAATGCAATATTTACCGCAAAAGCCTCTAAAACCTAAACACTTAAAATTCATGAGCCATTTCTCATAATTTTTACGATCCCATCAATAGCTTATAATGAATTCCAATGCAGTTAGGATTCATGTCATGAAAACAGACTACCACCGCAGAAACCAGTATCGCCTATTGAGATCTCATTTCGATATCTCCGCGCTATTAACATACATTTTCTCAAAAGCGTATCATTCAAATCAGCACAACATCAGCGCTGTCCAATAAATCCCGAACAATTTATATATTCGATACTACCATGCACCATAACACCTGGCTGGCGACAAGTTGTTGCGCACATCATGTACTCAACCCACGGACAAGGATCAATCATTTGGGGAACATAACCCGAAGCAAGGTGGTGTCTTTTAATAATTGCACTCTCCACAAGTGGTCTGACCAGGCATTCAATCTGGTCACATGTTAAACCTTATTTAGACAGTACAATTAGCACATTACCATAGATTGGACCGCATGGAAAACACGCACATGGCCGTAGCTCTCATGTTTTAATTCTCGGGACTATGCCTTCAAGTCGTAATCTTCAATCACTTTAATATCACTTTAGGAATCTGTGCGATCGCTCAACGCAAAAGGTGTTAACATGATATGTGCGCGATTCAATTTAGCACACATGGGACAAGCACACGCTATGTAGATATAGATACTTGTATCTGTAATCTAAAAATCAAGTATTATGTGCACCGCACCGTGTATCTTTTGTACCTACATTAGATGGGAAGGACAGATACTATGTGGATTCATAGGTGCCTTGTTATTGATAGAAGATCTGCTCTCAATAAACTGGTATTCTTAGAGGAGCTGCAGCAACGAATGAATTTACTTTGTATGACCGAAGGAAATTCAATACCTGACACTGACTTGCAGTCAATAATTCAATCTGCTTGAGTGAACAATAAATATAAAACCTAAACATGTTTGGGTGTAGTAGGATTTAATTACTTTATGGTCACAAGCTTAATCAGATAGTATCTAGATCAAGTTGAGGTGTTAATCCAAGGAAAAAATAACTAGAAATTAACGGTTAAGCAAATCAGTGATTTTTTTTTTTGTATACCAAACTGGTTAATCTATATAGAACAGGGTGGTATGCCGTATTACAAATTGGCGCTCAGATTAACAGCCGATTGGGGATTTATAATATTCCAAGGAGAATTAGCTGTGCAGAACAAGTATACATATAAATATAACAAGTTCCGTCTTAAAGAGACGTTAGTAAGACTTGAATCCAATTAAATGGGATTAGCATGAGCAATTAGATAAATCCTATCTAACTAGCGAACACAGTTTTATGATGCCAGTAAGGAAATGCCACAAATTGCGGTTAAATAATTGCTGAAGCAATCCGAAAACATCTTTAAGGATTGTCTTGAGATTATAGAATCTGTGTACATACCTATATTGTTGTATTAGTTATGGAAAATTTAAATTAAGCTGGAAGCTCGAGGTTGTATGTACTTGTTATGTTTGCATGTTTTAATTTTTAAGAAAAGATGATGCCAACATAAAAGCATTTATCAGACGCTTGCTGACGAACGGATTACACTTACAGAGGAAGAAATGCTGTTAGTGTTACTTTTATATTTTTTCTATATACATGGTGGCTGATATAACATACCAACAAATATACGAATACATTTTGTCCTACCTATGTAATCAATTCAAAATTTTAATTCACCAATTCAACGTAATTAATCAGTTCCAATTTTTTTTATTCACAGATTGTTATTCCGAATTAATCCAAATCGACATCCGGTTTGATGAGAAATGCTAACATATGCTCGCAGCCAAGAACGAGGCCTACAAGGCTAAGCTGTAGGTGAAGGCGAGAACACCGGGAAGAACACCGGTTTTTCGGACAAAAAAGGAAGAAAATCGAGCGATTGAGCATATCGAAAGGTGCAGGTCTAGGAACGTTGTTCGCAAGTTTTACCAAAGTGTAAAACGTCAAACAGAATCCTGTCGGGATGAACAAGGAAAGATTGTAGTTGAGTCCCGATCGACGCTAAGACTATGCAAGTACCACTTATGCAGACTTAAACGGCGATGACGAACAACATTTCGCTGTCAGGCAGAATGAACCATTCAATATTGGGAGCAACAATGAAAACTGCCACCCAACTGACCTGGTTGAAGTGAGGATATCTAAAATCAAGCTTAATAGGGCTGCTAGAAATGACAGCCTTCCCGCTGAGCTTTATAAATCCATTCGAGTTAACTTGGTATGTAACATCCACCAACTCATAAGTCCAAACTGGTCGGACGAAAGTATGCCTGAAGAATGGAACTTCAGCATCGTTTGTCCGATCTACAAAAAAGGAGACACTCTGAACTGCGCCAAATACAGAGGAATAAGTCTCCTCAACATCGCCTACGAGATTATGTCTGCCGTAATATATTAAAGCCTGAATCCGTTTACCAGCAACCTGATCGGCCCTTATCAGTGTGGTTTTAGGCCATGAAAGCCTACAACCGATAAAATTTTCACACTCCGGCAGATCATGGAAAAAACCCAAGGAGTCCAAATCGATACCCACCACCTTTTCATCGAATTCAAAGCCGCATACGAAAGCATCTATAGTGTAGACATAAACAGAGCCATGCCTAATTTTGGTATATCGCCCAAACTCGTCCGTTTGTGTAGGATCACGATGCAGAATTCTCACTGCTCCATTAAGATAATAACCGAAATATTCGACAAAAAAAAAACTGATTTAGACAAGGCGATGCGCTGTCATGTGACTTCGTCAATTTGATTCTTGAAAGGATTGTGCAAATCTCCCGAGCCAACACCAGACACAATTTTGCAAATACTAGCATACGCCGACGATATTGGCATCGTTGATAGCACTCAACGTGATGTTATAGCCACGTTGGCTAATATAGATAAGGAGTAAATGAGGGCAAGACTATGTCAATACGAAAGAACACACAACATCGACGAATTGGACAGAACGTCACCATTGACAGATATAACATTGAGGTAGGACAGAACTTGGTCTATCTCGGATCCGCTATTAACTCCAAATTCAAAGTCTCGTCAGAAATGAAACGAAGAATTGCTCTTGCCAACTGCTGTTTCTTCGGGCTAAGTAGACAATTTAGTAGTAAAGCCATCACTTGAAGTACGAAGAAAATCCTATAAAAGACCCTGATCATCCCTGTCCTGCTCTACAGCGCTGAAGCATGGACCGTATCAAAAGCGGACGAAGAAATCCTTGGTCGAATTGAAAGGAAAATTCTTAAAAAAATATTCGGTCCAGTTTGCATTGTCGAGTTATGGAGACAAAGACTGAACAAAGAACTATACGAGCTGTACAGTGGCATGCCCCTGTTCAAAAAACTTCGCACTAGACGTTTAAGACGGCTAGGACACGTAGAACGAACTAACACAATAATATGTTAAGCAGAGTCTTCGATTCCCAGCCAGACGTCGGACGCAGTAGAGGAAGACCTCGCCTTAAGTGGAGCGCACAAGTAGAAAACTACCTCATCCAACTTGGAGTGGACCAGGCTAATTGGAGAGGCATGTTGGTTGAGGCCCAGGTTCATTCCGAACTGTACCGCCACTTAAGTGAGTAACATGCCCCTGGTAAGAAAACTCCACATTGGACGTTTGATTTGGCTGGGACAATAATACTCCAGCTCGCAAAGTCTTCGGTTCCCAGCCAGAGGTCGGACGCAGTAGAAGAAGACCTCACCTTAGGACATTGGACATCACAGTACTTCGCACATGAATGCAACGAACTACAGACACGTAACAGCACTGGCGACTGCGGCCATCGGCTGGGACAGATCAACACATTAATACAACAGAGAGAGACAGATAGATACAAAGAAGGAAAGACATATAACATACACCTACGTGGCACAGAGGAGGAGACATAGATTAATATTGTCTCATATTATCGCACAGGTGGCCTCAGATAAGCTGGCGATTTTCGTAGAAAACAAATGCTGCCGAAGCTGGGGCTTGAACCCGCAACGTTTGGCTTAGCAGTCAACTACGCATTCCTCTGAGCGATGGCCACCTGCAGACCTCACCTTAAGTGGCACGCACAAGTAGAAATTGAACTTAACCAGGACAAAGGCAAACTAGGTTATTTCGATGTAAATTTAATTCACCTGTAATGGAAATAGATGTTCGTTTGCATGGATAGCATTGTATTTTAGAAGATTGAATTCAACTTTGTTTGGTATTTTTTCATTCAATTGCATTTGAATCCGGAGCAGCGTTCTTTTTTTGTGAAAATCTGTGAGGTTGCAGCTCTAAGGTCCATTTTTTTTGATAGCTCAATCAACGCGAATAGGATGTTTTATTGCATTCATAATGCAGCAAAATACCGAGTGTCAAATCGCTAAAACAAATTATTGGTACAAAAATGATTTTAATCACATTTGTGCAGGTAAAACAATTGGGTGTTTTATTGCGCATTAAGTCATCAGGTCAATAGGTCAAAATTTGGTTTACTGATATTTGAGTTTTACATCTCAAATGCCACCCGGACCCCAGCATGTGAGTCCGAGTGCCATCCGGTGCATGTCATGCGATCGAATCTTGGGTTTATGACTGTAACCGTGAGCCTAACTAGGCTCACTTTCCTCTGTTTAAATTTCCCGGACTAATTAGTGAGCTACATAGTAGAAAAGGGCATTCTAGTCACCTGCGTGTTAGGCCAAATGCTGTTCGGTGCAAGTCGAGCGGTCAAATTCAACGTTAAAACCTTTAAAACCGAACAAAGTGAACGACAATACCAATAATCCAAATGCAAAATCATAAATACCAGATTACAGATCTCGCGTTATTAATTACAATAATATCTGTAGATATAAATTTCAGTAAGCTTCCAATTTGGTATAATAGGCTTTTCATTTGAATTAAAAATTTCAACTGGCAAGGGTATTAATTATTACTGAGAAAAACGCACGAAATCAAATATAAATCAAAAATTCATAGGAATGCATTAACATGTACTTATAATCCGTCCACCCACTGGAAAACCCTGAAACACAACCTTAATATGTTCCCTATTTTTCAGAAATCTATTTAATTAATTAACCATTTTCTCTGTCATTGGAAATTATTTTAAATTATTGTATGTGGCAGCAAATTATTTAAAATACAAATTTCACACTTTCCTTCGCTTTAAACATAGTTTATGCACTAACCCATCGAATATTTTTAACTTGAATAAAACGCATAAAACTGTCAGCAATAAAAAATTTAACTGTCTGTTCGTAAACAAAACTTGAAAACAGATGTATGCAACCAAATAATAACTCACACAAATTTATTCATCCAAATATTTTTGGATGGGGAAATTACAAAAAAAAAAATCCATTTCGCTTGAGTGTTTAGATGAATAGCTAGGCTAATCAGTGAAGCTGCAGGTTAAAAGGTTAATATATTTTTAAATTCGGGGAATAGTTTCTATCATGTAATTTTATACACTTTAGATGAGGCAGATCATAATTAGCAGCAATTTTGTATAACTATGTCAAGGTTTATGTTATTTTAACTGTAAAAGTCACAGATTTACATGAGATTTTAAAATATCGCTTACCATTTCCCAAGTTAGCATAAAAAATGTATTGAATTATTCAGATAATAAATCACATCTCCTGGTTTTTCAAAACGGCAGATAAGAAAATTTTGGACAAAATTTGGAATGTAAGACTGAAGGTTTCGATTACCAATACTAGAATGGTGTGCCTGCTCTAAAAATATTCATTCTGCAATTTTATTATGTATCTGTGAATAATGATTTTATTTTTTTAAATTGTTTTTATTAAATGAACTGTTTTTTTTTTAAATTAATATAAAAAAAACTTATTTGATGAAAGAAAATTCATAGTCGATGCGGAGTATAGGAAAAAAAATTGCATACCGCAATGGCCAGCCATATCCTATTTTTAGTCGAAAAGAACCATTTAATATTTGGCAAGGTTAGCTTTACTTATTGTCCATCAGTCCTAGGCGACGTGAGTCGAGGTGAAGATAGCAATATCGACAAATTTTCTTCACAAGGCTGAAGAAACGAGCTTTATACAGGCCGGTAATATTATGTAACAACAAAATGCCTCATTAGCAAAATCTTGTTTGTAGAATGAAACTGCGCCAATATGGAATTGAACCGCAGCTCCAAATAGAAGTTAGTCAGCCAATACCTATAATCGTCTTCGATTCCAAGTATTGCCGTTTTCAACCAGAAAATTTCACAACTTATCAAATCTTTATAATTCGGCAGGCAGAAAGCAATAAAGGTGATTTTGTTAGAATTAAGGTTTGCAGGTTGGCAGCACTGGTCCAAACGTCATCTGGCAAAGTGAAAAGTTTTCAGTATACTCTGCCATTTAATCATGGTAAGACTTACAAAGGAGCAATGATTGCAAATTAATAAATTTATTATCAAAAGTCGTTCTCTGTGAAAAATGTGCACCGTTTGTTACAATGGTTTAATAGATGGTGGTTTAATGTCCAACAAAGTAAATTTGTCGATTATGATATGGTGATCATAATCGACCTGGTGAATCAACAATTCCTGCTGTTATCACCAAATTTCGCAACAAATTTTTTTGTTGGACATTAAGCCATTAACTCCCATGCGTCCATTATTAATGAAGATCATGAAATGTCAATTCGTCGCCGTTCTCTGCAATTGGGCATGTGTTACTCATCCACATGGAACATTTTTCGCATCGATTTGGATTTGAGAGGATGGAAAATTCAACTTGACCTATCGACCTATCCCAACTATTAATTTTTGGTGAAAGGGCCTTAGAACTAACGTACTTACTTACTTAAGTGGCGCTACAATCCGGAATGATCCTTGGCCTCAACCAAAATGCCTCTCCAATCAGCCCGGTCCTTAGCTTACTGCCCCCAGTTGCGCACTCCAAGCTGGTTGAGGTCGGTTTCTATTTGTGTGCGGTATTTAAGGCGAGGTCTTTCTCTACTGCGTCCGACATCTGCCTGGGAATCGAGGACCCTGCGAGCCGGAGTATTGGTGTACATTAGTTCTAAATGTCCTAGCCATCTTAAATGTCCAACGTGGAGTTTTTTGAACAGGGACATGTTACTGTACAGCTCGTATAGTTCTTGGTTCAATCTTTGTCTCCATAACTCGACAGTGCAAAATGGAACGAAGATTTTTTGAAGAATTTTCCTTTCAATTCGACCAAGGATTTCTTCATCCGCTTTTGATACGGTCCATGCTTCAGCGCCGTAGAGCAGGACTTGGATGATCAGGGTCTTATACAAGATCTCCTTAGTAGTTCGAGTGAGGGCTTTACTACTGAATTGCCTTCTTAGCCCGAAGAAACAGCGGTTTGCAAGAGTAATTCTTCGTTTAATTTCAGACGAGATGTTTTTGTCAGAGTTAAAATGGAGCCGAGATAGAAAAAGTCCCGTACTACCTCAAAGTTATATCTGTCAATGGGGACGTTCCGTCCGATTCGTCGATGTTGTGTATCCTTTCGTGTTGACAGCATATACTTCGCCTTGCTCTCATTTACTGATAAACCTATTTTCGTCGCACCACCACGTGACACCACGTTGGGTCCTACCAATGATGTCAATATCGTCGGCGCATGCTAGTAGTTGTACCGATTTTTGGAAAATTGTGCCTCTGGTGTTGGGTCGTGAGTTTTGCACAATCCTCTTAAGAATCAGACTGAAAAATTCACATGACAGCGCATCACCTTGCCTAAATCCTTTTTTGCTATCGAATGTGTCGGTGAGGTCGTTTCCGGCTCTGATTAAGCAACGAGAATTCTCCATCGTCAACGTCATCTAGTTTGGGCGGTATACAAAAACTAGGCATGGCTGTGTATAGTTCGTCTCTATAAATGCTGTCGTATGTGTCTTTGAAATCGAAGAATAGGTGGTGGGTATTGAATGGGATTTCTTGGGTTTTTTTTTTCAGGATCAGCCGAAGTTTGAAAATTTGATCGGTTGTGAACTTTCATGGCCTAAAACCACAATGACAAGGGCCGATCAGGTTGTTGATAAACAGTTTCAGGCGTTCACACATTACGGCAGATAGAATCTTGTAGGCGATGCTGCCTCTGCAATTGGCCAATCCTTTTTTGTGGATCGGGCAAACGATGCTGAGGTTCCATTTTTCAGGCATACTTTAATCCGACCAGACTTGGCTCATGAGTTGGTGGATGTTACTTACCAAGTCATCTCAGCCTGCTTTAATAAGCTCAGGATGGCCGTCATTTCCAGCAGCCTTATTATGCTTGGGTTTAGATATTGCCTTAGATCACTCAACTCATTTCGGTTGGTTGGCAGTTTACGCTGTTGTTGCCAATATTGAATGGTTGGTTCTGCCATACAGCGGAATGCTCTTCTTCATCGCCGTTTTAAAGTCAGTAGAAGTGGTTCTTCCATATATTCAGCGTTGACTGTGTCTTAACTACACTATTTCCTTGTTCCTCTTGACAGGATTCTGTTTGAGTCTTGTATCCTTAGCTTATTACACTTTGGTAAGACGCCCGAACATCGTTCCTGAAGTGGCACCTTTCTATATCCACGATCGCGCGCTTTTCTTGGTCTTTTTTTTTCTCTCTGAAAGCAGGTGTTCCTTCTCCTTTGTCTATAGAGCAGGTCTCCGTTTCACCTGCAGCCTAGCCTTATAGGCCTCGTTCTTTCTGCCAGGACATTCGACATTCGTCATCAAACCAGGTGTTGTTTGTTGGTGGGCGCGAGAAAACTAACACATCAGTTGCAGTTGATCTAAAGGCTTGTTTGTATCGTTGGCATTTTTCCTTGACTGTCGATACTGGTAGTATGGTGTACGGTACTAATCGAGAGGTTTAGGGATACGCGTTGCACAAAAGTCTTGGTGGTCTCTTGCGATTGCAGACCTTCGACATTAAATTTCTTTTTTACAGTATTTCTGGATTGTTGTTGCAACAAGGTAGTGGTCGGAATCAATGTTAGCTCATCGGAATGTTCGGACATCCAAAATACTGGATGCGTGTCTCTTGTCTAAGTGATCACTTTGATTGACCGGGGTGAGGAAACGGTGTGCTTGCTATAGTTGCTTTTCGTTCCGTAGTCATTTAGCCTAAGTCCGTTACCAGATTCTTTCAGGTAAATTGCACTGACAATAGAGGACTTGAAATGGTATAAGGCTTCTACAACATTCTTTCAATAAAAGTAAAATCATATGATAGTTAAAAAGATGTGTTGGTTGAGCTTCCGCTGAAGAAATATAGAAGCATAATGTGTATAGAGCTTGTGACTTAAGGCTCATATCAGCTGTGATTACTTATTTTGTTTGGCGACGAACTACGACGCTAAAGGTTTGGGTTAGATTCCCAGTTGTGGCAACACTAACAGTTTTTTTTAGTTTTTCAATTTCCAAAAATTTTCAGACACTCATTTCTTAGTATAATCGCATCAAATGCAAATATCAAACGAAACATTTCCCATTTTTGTGTACTTTTTACTGATTGCTATAACCGATTCCTATGACTTGTATCAATGACGTGTCATGTGGTCTGTTACTTAGGAAACTCTTGCATGTTGCAGAGAACAACCTAGTGGATTGTCTGGTGGACTGGAGTGCAAAGACACTCAAGGTCGAATTCCAGCAAGGAACCTTATTTATTTGGTTAAATTTAATATATCATATCATCAATAACACTGTTCACAATTAAATTGTTGTAAGTAATCTTTAATACAGGGTGGCGCACGAATCGTGCTACAAAAATAAAACGTAATCACTTTTTTTCTGTGTGAGTAATCGGCTTATTTTTTTTTTATTTTGTAGGTTACTATTTAGATTTATAAAAATGGATGCTTGGGATACGGAGAAAAGAATTTGGATAGTGCAACGGTACCATGCTTTGCAGTCCGTCATTTCCGTCCAAAGGGAATTTAGGCGGGAGTTTGGCGGTAATCCCCCGAGTAGATGGACCATTATGAGGTTTGTAAACATGTTTGCCGAATCTGGAAGCATCGCACGAAGGCCGTACCATCGAGATGCCAATGTTCGGGTTCAGGATACAATCGCAGCAGTAGCATCTGCAATACGGGCCAATCCGAGCGTTTCGACCCGAAACTTATCGGGGCAAATTGGAGTTAGTAGACGGTCATTACAACGGATACTTCATGACGATTTAAACTTGTTTCCGTACAAAGTCCAAATTACTAGCAAGTTAAACCCTCAGGATTTGCCTGTTCGCCTGGAATTTTGCCAAAAAATGATATCAATGGCCGAAGAAGACAACACATTGATCAATTGTTTGTTCATGTCTGATGAGGCCCATTTTGATCTTAACGGCAATGTAAACAAGCAAAATTGCCGTATATGGAAAGAGTCTAGTCCAGAAATGCTCCATGAGACGGAACTGCACCCAGAACGAGTCACTGTGTGGTGCGCAGTTTCATCAAGGTGTATTGTCGGGCCGTACTTCTTTGAAAAAAAAAACGGTGTAACCGTTACTGTCAATGGGGACCGTTATTTAAAGATGTTGAAGGAGGTTTTTTTACCCAGAACTGCGCCGAAGACGTAAACCATTCAACAGCGTTTGGTTTCAGCAAGATGGAGCAACTGCACATATAGCCAGACCAGTTATGGCGGAGCTAAACAAAAAATTCGCAAACAAATTAATTTCTAGGAACTCCACTCTTCGCTGGCCCCCAAGGTTACCTGACCTGACTGCACCAGACTTCTTTTTATGGGGTTATGTCAAGCAAGAGGTGTATAAAACGAAGCCCAGGAATTTAACTGAATTAAAGCAGTCCATAACGACAATAATTGAGGCGATCCCAACTTCAACTCTTCAGGCCGCAATGAATAATATTTTGATCAGGTGCCGCATATGCGTGGGAGAGCGTGGAGGTTATTTGCGATCTATAATCTTTAAAAACAACTAACTATTTAAATTAAAATTTCATTTTCTAACCAATAAAAAAAAAATGAAATACATCGATTAAAAAAAAAGTTATTTGAATTTCTTATTGTAGCACAATTGGTGCGCCACCCTGTATAAACAATTAGATAAACAAATACAGTGGGTGCAGATATATTTGAAATAGATTTATTAAGTTCATTTTTTGTTCGTTATAAGTGAGATTCGCTAAGGCTTCGATAAGGAAACCTCATAGGGTAGGTATAATAGTACAGTCTGTGTCAAATGTGTTTCCATAATACATCATACAGTAAATATTCCTGGAAGGGAAATTGTTTCAATAGTGGTCGTTCGAAGCGAAATTGTTAGTTGGGTAGTACCAAAGATTATAAAGCCATACAGATGACGCACTGCATACAAGAAAAAAATTTCTATGGCGGATTGTACTGGCACAGCCCGCCATATATTTGGATCTAGTTTCTCATGTGTGCACGTGTACACCGCCCGTCCGTACCTTGAGGCTGGTGAGAAAAAGTTTCTGTTTTTCATTCTCAAAGCGTCTACTGTATGGTTTTATAATGTTTGGCAATAAATTGCCGACATAATTTTTGCCACATAACAAGCAAGCAATGGAAATAGCTTTTAGGAGACTAATCTACAATCTACAGAAATTCCAGAGAAGTATTAATAAATATCTGCATGTATCGTACATTTAAGCCTATATAACATAAAAGGGTTGGATAAGAATTCGATTAAATTCCTCTCCCAAAATGTATAAATTATTATCTGCCTTAGGGCGGTTCTATTATCAAATCTGACATCAAATTTGTCGTTAAATCAACTTACAAGAAAATTCAGAAAAACGTTCCAATATAAAATATGTTTATCTTAATGTTTTTCTAGAAATTGTGATGAAGTGCTGCTAAACGATTTGTCACAATTGCACATAATTTAATGAAACCGCTTCTTGCATAATGACATGACGAATTCAGGCAAATAGATTTCTACTTTCATAATCCAAGCTACAGATAACAATTGTCAAGCAATCTTTTATGAAACCAGAATTCTGCTAAATTTGTACATCTGATTCGTAAACCCACTTCAAAGATACTCCCAGAATTAACCATGCTTAACCACACTATCAGCGTGAAACTACGATTATTAGCCAGCTGAAACCCTGAAACCATTCTGCATCTGAACTACCATGGATTAATTTAGTTATCAAATAATTTAAGATTATACAAGTTGCAGCTTCTTAATTGGAATCGACTTTATTTTCTAGAAATCATTAAAGACCGCCGACGCTCCGTCACACATTTTAGCATCCCACTCAAGAAACCTATCGTCATACTCATTCTCCATTTTCCCATTAACTCCGATAAGGTAAAACGAATTGAAGTACATAATGGTGTTGATTACGTTCGCCGCACCATAGCTTCTGTGGATACGGTGCTGATGCTGATATTGCCGCAAGGCGATTTGGATGCACCCAACGTTCATATGCCGTCGCACTAAATGATTTCGTCCAAAGTCATGTGCCATAAAGAGAAGTGAGATGTTTATAAAAATCCGACACCGAAAAAGGAACTAAAATGTGTGCTCAAAGTCGATGGCAACGTGTTGGATGGTTTGTTGCAAGACTGCGCATAAATTTCAAGCCGATGTTGTTAATTTGTTTATGAACAACGTGCGGCGGCGTCTCATTCCTTATGGCTGGTGGCGCAGGTATCTTAACTTGTTGTACCTGTTGGAGGAAGCCGCACGTTTGATTCGCCACGGTGTGCTTGTGTCGTAAATTTCGAGAATTAAAAGTCCGCCCGTTCGGATGGCATGCTGACCATAGACCTTCTGTTTTTACGACATGGATTGTGTTTGATTTTTCCTCGTGCTTGGATATTCGAGTTCCACGAACGAGGAAGTTAGGATAATAAAATTGGAATAAAAACTTTTACAATAATATTTACCTAACATAGGGACTTACACAGAGCTGAAGTTGATGAGACAATGATGAGGGCTCTTATCGCGTTGTAAAGCACTCGTTACAATGGAATTACTTTGGTTTTGATTATGTCATGTCATAATGAGGGTGTACTTTATAGAGTCGAATGATTGTAGTTACTTCGAGCAGATGCGAGGAATTAATAATAATCGGTAAGGTGGGGTAATGATTGTATTGGATTAATTTATTTTTTTACGAGACTCATCAAAAGGGATGTAGCTTAATTATATTTGTGAGTTTATTAGCTTCTTTTCAATTCACTACAATTCAAGAGGATAGCACTTAAGGTTGCCTGTATAGTAATGCATTAATTGAAGACCAACTAAACACTGAACAGGTAATAAAGATGTAAAATATTTAAAGATGTTTTTGTATACTAAATATATAGCCAAGGTGCAGATTTAGTTTTAGCTTGTACTTAACATACAAATTTTATATAACTAACATTTGGATTTCCCAGCTTACTAGGGTAATTTTATAGCTTATAACGGGTGATCCAAGTAGAGATACTTTTTTCAATAGCCTTTTTTGACAGATCACGTGTGAGTCGTGTCATGTTATTTTTGTTTAGTATTGTTTGGCATTTCATAATGGAAAGACTTACGTGTGAACAACGGTTACAAATCGTTCAACTTTATTATGAAAATTCACGTTCTGTAAGGAATGTGTTTCGTGCACTTCGCTCAACTTATGGTCAACATAAACGGCCTACTGAGCGTACTATTCGCAACACCATCACCCATTTTGAGACCCAGCATTCATTATTGGATATTGGATTCCTGTGGGGATATGTAAAGTCAAAAGCTTATGCCGACAAACCCGCTTCGATTCAGGCCTTGGAGGAAAACATCACGCGTGTCATTCGCCAGTTACCAGTCGAAATGCTCGAACGAGTGATCGAAAATTGGACTCAACGGATGGACCATCTGCGACGTAGCAACGGCTAATATTTGATAGACATAATCTTCAAAAAATAAATGCCAAAGAATGTTATTTCAAATGATAATAAACATTCTCCATTAAATTTGAATTTTCTGTGTTTTTTTCTTTAAAAAAGTAGGGAACCTCGAAATGGATCACCCTTTATAGGAACTGCATATACATATCTTGGAAACTTTGAAGCTAAATTGAATGGACTTTTTCACCAATTTAAAACCTAAATAAAATATACAAATTTTTGGCGCAACAGGCTCGTTAGTACCCAAGGCTTAGCTCTCTCACAACCTTTCATGTGTTCCTTTTGTACTTGTACGAATAGGTTCAACTTTTGTTTACATTACTGTTACTCTTACTTAAGTGGCGCTACAGTCCGGAATGAACCGTCTCCTCAACAAACATGCCTCTCCAATTAGCCCGTTTCTTAGCTAACAGCATCATGACGCTGACGACGTGGTCTTCTTCTACTGCGCCCGACGCCTGGATGGGAACCGAAGACTCTGCGAGCCGGATTATTGGTGTCCATTCGTTCTACATGTCCTATAGTCATCTTAAACTTCCAATGCGGCGTATTTGACCAGGAGCATGTCACTGTACAGCTCGTATAGTTCTTGGTAGAATCTTCGTCTCCAAAGACCATCAACGCAAACGGGACCAAAGACCTTTCGAACAATTTTCGTCTCGAATCATCCAAAGATTTCTTCGTCCTCCTTTGATGTGGTTCATGAATAAGCGCAGTATAGCAGTACTGTTTTTCATATAGTCCATGATTCAGCGAAGACGAGCAGGACTGGGATGATCAAGTTCTTATATTGGATCTCCTTAGTAATTCGAGTGAGGGCTTTACTACTGAATTGCCTACATATCCCGAAGAAACAGCGTTTGTCAAGAGTAATTCTTCGTTTAATTTCTGATGAGATGTTGTTGTCAGATCAGCTCAAAGTTTTAGCCATCAATGGTGACGTTCTGTCCAATTCATCGATGTTGTGTGTCCTTTTGTGTTGACAGCATATGACGGGTGGTTTTTTAAGAGTTAAGTTTTTCAGGTTAGCATCACTGGTTATTAATGGAGTCCAAACTCCATCTGTCAGAGTGAAAAGTTTACGGTATACTCTGCGATTTAATCATGGAAAGACCTATAAATGAGCAACGATTGCAATTTATTGAAATTTATCAGCAAAATTCGTGCCATGTGAAATATGTGCACCGTTTGTTACGACCATATTATGGTCTCCATAATAGACCTGGTGAATCAACAATTAGTGCTGTCACCAAGTTTCGCACCAATTTTTGTTGTTGGTCATTAAACCTTAAAATTGAATGCGTACAGTGCGTACAGTGCGTACCGAAGAGAATATTGCAGTCCAATGCTAATGAAGATCGTGAAATGTCAATTCGTCGCCGTTCTCAGCAATTGGACATGTGTTACTCAACCGAAAATTTTACGTGTCGATTTGGGCTTGGAAGCCTATAAAATTCAACTTGTGCAAGAATTGAAGCCGAATGGACTACCGCAACGTCTAAATTTTGGTAAATGGGCCTTAGAACAGCTCCATGAAAATCCGCTGTTTTATCGAAAAATTGTGTTCAGCGATGAGTCTCATTTCTGGCTCATCGGATACGTAAACAAGCAAAACTCTTGCAACTGGATTGATGACTAGCCACATGCCATATCCCATATCCATGCATCCTCGGTCCGTTTTTCCAGACAACCGTGGAAGAAAGGTTACCGCCAACGGCGAATGATATCGAGTGGCACCGTCTTGATGAAACCATATTTCAACCAAGTTCATCTCAGACAATTGGGGCAAAAAAAGTCGCGTATCATAGACATTTTTTGCCCCAATTTTCTGAGTTGAACTTGGTTGAAATATGGTTTCATCAAGACGGTGCCACATGCCACACAGCTCGTGAAACAATGGAAGTGTTGATGGATCAATTTGGTGAGCAGCTCTTACTTGAATCCTTGTCTCCATAACCCGTCATCAGAAACGGGAATGAAGATTATTCGAGAAATTCCTCTCGAATCGACCAAAATTTTCTTCATCCCCTTTTGATATGGGCTCATGAATCAGCGCCGAGAGCAGGACTGATTTTATTATGGTCTATGATTCAGCGGCGTAGAGTAGGACTGGGATGATCAGGGTCTTATATAGGATCTCCTTAGTAGTTCGAGTGAGGGCTTTACTACTACTGAATTGCCTTCTTAGCCCGAAGAATTCTGTCCAATTCATCGATATTGTGTGTCCTTTCGTATTGACAGCATATACTTCATCTTGCCTTCATTTGCTGCTAAGCCCATTATTGCCGCTTCCTTCTCTATTCTAGCAAACGTGGCTATGATATCGAGTTGTGTCCGATAAATGATATCAATATCGTCGGCGTATGTTAGTAGTTGTACCGATTTTTGGAAAATTGTGCCTTGTGTGTTGTGTGTAAGTTTTGCACAATCCTCTAAAGAATCAAATTGAAGAATTCGCATAACAGCGCATCGCCTTGCCTAAATCCTTTTTTGGTATCGAATGTATCGGAGCGGAGAGGTCACTTCCGACCCTAATGGAGCAGCGAGAATTCTCCATCCTGCATCCTACATAAACGGCCCAGTTTGGGCGGTATAATAAAACTATACATAGCTCTGTATAGTTCGTCTCTATAAATGCTGTCGTATGCAGCTTTGAAATCGTTAAATAGGTGGCGGGTATCGATTTGGACTTCTGGGGTTTCTCCCAGGATCTGCCGAAGTGTGAACATATTATCGGTTGTGGACTTTTCTGGCCTTCAACCACACTGATAAGGGCTGATCGTGTTGTTGGTAAACGGATTCAGGCGTTCACATATTATGGCCGATAGGATCTTGTAGGCGATTATGAGGAGACTTATCTCTCTGTATTTAGCGCAGTTCACAGTACTTCCTTTTTTGTGGATTGGGCAAACGATGCTGATGTTCCGCTTTTTACGCATACTTTCAGCCGACCAGATTTTGCTTATGAGTTGGTGGATGTAACCAAAGAGTATAGAACTACTGCGTACTCTAGCATCACAGCTAAAAATGCGGTAGCCGTTTCAGACACGGGCGGTAAGTGCGAAGGGGATATTTGGTCGATCGTATGCATCGGCTATGCTGTTTTTTGATGCTGGGGTAGCAATGTGAACACTTGGGTATTACTATCAGTACTCCACATAGAAAATTTTTGTTGTATGGAATGCGCACTCCATGTAGTTCTAGTTATACTCTTTGATGTTACTTTCCAAGTCATTTGCGCCGGCTTTATAAAGCTCAGCGGGAAGACCGTCATATGTGGAAGCCTTAATAAGCTTGAGTTTAGAAATTGCTATCCTCACTTCACTAAGATCGGGTAGGTGGCAATTTTCGTTGTCGTTGCCAACATTGAATGGTTCGTTCTACCTGACAGCGGAATGTTGTCCGTCATCGATGTTTAACAGTCTGCAGAAGTGGTTCTTCCATATCCTCAGCATCGACTGTGTCTCAGCTACGATAGGACTATGTACTCGTAGTGTGGCGTAAGGTAAGCAGGATCGGGGACATCGCCTCTCAAACACCCTTATATTTTCCATGCAGGGTGGTGCTACATTGTGTGTGGCTCGATGTAAGTGATTATTGGCCTTATCAGGACCATGTAGCATATGACTTTCACTCCTGAATTATGGTGAATGTTTTGAAACAGTCTTCGTGTTAGTGCACAAGCCCTCAGAGCCCTACATTTTTGTTAATATGCATAAACTTGGCAAGCAATATGGAAAGATTCTTAAAATTAAAATATAAGTGCACGCATTTTTCCATTTGAAATTGGAATCAGTAGTTAAGTGTTTATAAAAATCGTTAAAACCGTTTTAGAGAAATTTGACACTTAGAGTTATTATATATGACTGGTGCTGTCAATAAAATAGCTAATGGTAACATAAGGTCACAAATTGTGACAAAGAAAAGCTGTCAATACAAAGTTTGAATAAAATCGGTGTAGCGCTTGCACTGGAGAAGCCAAGAAGGACTGACTGACGAAATTGCGAGAATGACTTTTTTGGGTTCCCCTATCATCACAATGTAAGAATTAATCCAAATGCCGAGGTCGAGATTATTCAATTAAACGTCACATTTCACTTGGATGAAGAAGTTGAAAAGAACTCAGCTATCATATAGCGACAATGTCATTACAGCGACGGGCTCAATGGCGCTATGCTAAGTTTGATGAACTGGCGCGTCGATGGTCTGGGTTCGATTCCCAGGCGTTTTGACTGACCCTCCTCTCGTGATGATCTGACAAATCAGCCGAGTAATATCAATTGTCAAGAGAAGCTTAATTCAAGTTTGTCGTTCGGAGTCGACATAAAACAGGAGGTCCCGCCACCGTGCAAGAAATACACACGCACAAATTAATGGTTGCAAAAATTGCTCGGCCCTTGGTACTAACGAGCCTGCCACGTCACAAAATTTTGTATTCAATGTCATTACAGCAGAACCATATGCCATCATAAGACTTATTAAATGAAGCGCTTAGAAGATGAAGGAATTATGCGGCTTTTTTTAATATGTTTGCACATACTGAAAATATTTCGCAGCTCCTCTCTTGTCAATAAAAAAGAACTTAATAACCTTATGAAGCACTTCAGTTTTGTTGACTTCAAAATATCTGTATATAATTTTTATTGTTTTATCAAAAAAAGTCGTTGATTTCCAGCCACTTTTTCGAGCATTTGGAGCGTATGTTGGCAATAACGCCACGAATGTTGGCTTACAAGTACCCTAACGTTTCTGGTTTATTGGCATAGACGAGCGACCTCAAATATCCAGAAAGAAAATAATCGAATGATGTCAAATCTTGGTGGCCAATTGACAGGTCCATTCCGCGAAATTATACGCCCATCGAATGTTTCCTTCAATAAATCGATTGTGACGTGCGCTGTGTGGCATGTACCGTGGTCTTGTTGGAACCACATCTCATCCACATTCATCCCATCCGATTCAGGAATAAAATAGTTGGTTATCATGGCTCTGACTCTCCAGTATCGTTTCGGAAGTAGTAAGACTCAACCAGCCCATAGAGCACACCAAACAGTCAGTTTTTGTGGATGTAATGGCGTTTCAAGGGTCTCATGTGGATGCTCTTCACTCCAAATGCGGCAACTTTGCTTGTTGACGTAGCCATTCAATGATAAATGAGCCTCATCACTGAACAAAATTTTGTGATGAAAATCAGCATCGAGTTCAATCTCTTTTTCAGCCCATACACCAAAATCACGACGCATTGCATGGTCTCGCGGCTTTAATTCTTGCACAAGGTGGATCTTGGAGGTCGTAATCCAATATCTTTGCACCAAATCGTCAATAAAGTTGATGGACAAAGCTGCAATTGCTGTGCACGGTGGCGAATCGATTCATTCGGGTACTCTTCAACACTTTGCTCTACAAAGGCAATCGTTTCTTCATGTCAGTTTTATCTCTATTCGAAAAACCAACCTCTAAAAACATCACCCGTTATAAGTGTATAACACAATTACCCTTGAAAAAAATGAATTTCTCATGATTTCTCGTGATTTCAATCTTCTTTTAAATCAAATCTTTAAAGGTACTCTAAACTCCAACAATTTTTAAAGCCATAGAAGCAAAATGGTCGTAATAGCAAAAGGTTAATCAAATAAAAGTCACCTTGTGCTGAAGACCCTCACTGCAATTAAATCGATACCCTTAACAGTGGTCAAAACAAACGATAACATTTCACCAGCTTGATCAAATGAAGGTATTTTACACTCACCTTTGACATGCTTCAACCCTCACACTGTCAGAAATATAGATATTACCATAGCACTCATATACCTACTCCATTACAAAGCGTTAAATATCCCCATTCTCGCTAATTGGTATTTTGAAAATCATCGTTGAAATATTTTCCCTAATTATCTCTCACTTACCGTCACATAAACTGAAATTGTATAATAATTGTCCAGCCATTCCGTCCCACTGCATCTGTGTGGACCACATCCACCTAACGCCACAACAGACTGTCTGTGCCCACAAATCAAATGATGTCATTTCCATAGTGATTTGGTATACCAAAAACTATCAACTGACAACTGAATGTCATATATTTACAGAGCTCTCGTCGAGCACATCAAAGAGTCACAAACGAAATTCCGCTATGGTGCTACCTAATGTAGATGCGTGTAAACCTCGGTTCCGAATACCAGAGTCATGTCACAGCATCAGTTGCAAAACTTTTGAGAGGTACAAATTGCATAAAATTTCAAAAATCAATATCGTATCCATGGTGATGGCATATATTTATCTTTTAATTCATTTGACATGGGCACAGAGGTGATTTCGTGATTTGTAGTCGGACCAAGTTATTAAAACTGGACATGTAGTGTGATTGACTTTGGGTACAAGGCGTGTGCTCATCGCCTTGGGATGCTAATAATAATACTTTACGGTAGGAGAGCGTATTAGCACTATTTCACTCTTGTCAGGCTTTAGAGGTGGGCAGAGTTGTTTGATTAGTCATCCGTGCATTTTGATATAGCAGCAGGATGGTGGCTGGAAAAGTTCTAACGAACTCTGGAGACTCTTAATTAAAATTAAAAGTATCATTCCTAGAGGACGGAAGTAGAGGTCTAGTATATTTTGTTTGTTACACTGGTAGGGTATTCCTATTTCCTTGCAAAGTTTCCACTTTGGCACTTAATTAATTTGTTTCAAAGCTGAAACTAAAGAGGATTTGTTGAAATAGGGATCTACCTTTTGTGTCATTAAAATTAGAATATGTATAGGATTGTTCCCTTGAGGAATTGCCTGAGGGAGTGGCGTGTTTAAATAAGGAAATGTTTATTTTGAGTTTGAAAATTTGTGGAAGTTTCGGAATTACTTAAGTACTGAGCTCACTATGTAGGAAATTTCACAGGAAGCTACTAAATAGATAGTGGGTGCAATGACCTAAAGGTGTCTTTGACACCTTTTGTGGACCGTTAATGCCAGATATTTTTTTGTTTACTAAATAGATCGGTAAGATGACTGGGTCTTGTATAACGAGGGTAGATTCTGATTGCCTTTAATTTGGCAATGCCCAGTGGTTGTAATTCTGACTACACATCAAGTGCCTCCAAGTGATGATCATCGGGTACTGATATCATCCAACCGGATTTGACTTGCTTTCTGCGCTTGGATGTGAGAAAATTAAACAGGAGAGGTGTAAGCGATAAACTAGCGGAAGCTCTAAACAGCGACTATTCGGATGCGGATTTGTTTTAAGTGCTAGACTTAGGCAAGAAGTCTTATTTATTCAAGGCATTAGCAAACATACCGCATCACGGCCAAATTTGCCAACTTTGGCCTTGTATGCGCTCAAGCCTCGACCGACAGAGGAAAAAGATGATATATCTGAGGATTGCTTCTACGTGCTCATTGACAAGACATATGAGCGACTATCGAAGTAAGATGTTGAAATCATACTGGGAGATTTGAACCCAAAGATATGAAGAGAACGGATCTTTAGCAGCATTGTCGGTAAACATAGTCTACACGACAACACGTCTGGTAACAGACTTCGGCTAATCGACCTGGCCAGTTCCTTACCAGCACACGGTTCCTTACCTCAATATCCATAAGGGGACATGGCGTTTTCCAAACCAACGAACGGTCAACCAAATTGTTTACAATGCGATAGACATGTCCGAACATTCCGAGGAGCTAATATCGACTCGGACCACTAATTTGTTGCAGCCAAGGTAAGAATGTGGATATCCACCACGCCAAAACAATCAAGAAATACTGTGAAAAAATTTAATGTTGAAAGACTGCAATCGCAGGAGAACGCCAAGACATTCGCGCAACGCGTATCCCCTTACCTCTCGATAAATAACATATCACCAGAATAGAATGTCGAAGAACAGTGGCAACGATGGCAACAAGCCATTAGACCAGCCGCAATTGATGTGCTAGGTATCTCGCGACTGCCAACAAGAAACCCTGGTTTGATGAGGAATGCCGACGTATGCTCGCAACCAAAAACGAGGCATACAAGGCTAAGCTGCAGGTGACGACGAGAGATGCCCCTGAGCTGTAAAGGCAACGAAGAAGGAAAGAAGACCGGCTTTTCAGAAAGGAGAAAAAATAGCAAGAAAAGCGTGCGATCGAGGATACAGAGTGGTGCCACTCCAGGAACGATGTTCGCAAGTTTTACCAATGTTTAAAACGTCAAAGCCAAGGATCGAGGCTCGAACAGAATCCTGTCGATATGAACAAGGAAATACCGTAGTTGAGACACAGTCGATGCTGAGTATATGGAAGAACCACTTCTGCAGACAGTTAAACGGCGATGACGAACAACATTCCGCTGTCTGGCAGAACGAACCATTAAATTTTGGCAACGACTGCGAAAACTGCCAACCACCCGAACTGAGTGAAGTGTGGATAGCAATTCCTAAACTTAAGCTTAATAAAGTTGCCGGAAATGATGGTCTAAAGCCGGCGGAGATGATTTGATAAGTAACATCCACCAACTCATAAGCCAATTGTGGTCGGATGAAATAATGCCTGAAGACTGGAACCTCAGCATCGATCCAAGAAAAGGAGACACTCTAAGCAGCGCCAACTACAGAGGCGGAAGTCTCCTCAACATCGCCTACTAGATCCTATCTGGGTGAAGTGTTGATAGCAATTCCTAAACTTAAGCTTAATAAAGTTGCCGGAAATGATGGTCTAAAGCCGGCGGAGATGATTTGATAAGTAACATCCACCAACTCATAAGCCAATTCTGGTCGGATGAAATAATGCCTGAAGACTGGAACCTCAGCACCGATCCAAGAAAAGGAGACCCTCTAAGCTGCGCCAACTATAGAGGCGGAAGTCTCCTCAACACCGCCTACTAGATCCTATCTGCCGTAATATTTGAACGCCTAAAACCGTTTACCAACAACCTGATCGGCCCTTCAGTGTGGTTTTAGGCCAGGAAAGTCCACCTCCGATAAAATTTTCGTTCTTCATGTCCTAGCCATCTTAAACGGCCAATGCGGGGCTTTTTGACCTGGGGCATGTTGCTGTACAGCTCGTATAGTTCTTGGTTAAATCTTTGTCTCCATGGCCCGTCAACGCAAATGGTGCTGAAGAATTTTCGACCAAGGATTTCTTCATCCGCTTTTCAAACTGAAGAAACAGCGGATGGCAAGAGTAATTCTTTGTTTAATTTCTGACGAGATGTTGTTGCCAGAGTTAATAGCGGAGCCGAGATAGACAAAGTCCCGAAGTACCTCATGGGTATCGATTTGGACTTCTTGGGTGTTTCCCAGGAACTGCCGAAGTGTGGAAATTTGGTTGGTTGTGGACTTTCCTGGCCCAAAACCAAACTGATAAGGGACGATCAGGTTGTTGGTAAACGGTTTCAGGCCTTCACATATTTCGGCAGATAGGATCTTTTAGGCGATGTTGAGGAGACTTATGCCTTTGTAGTTGACGCAGTTTAGAGAGTCTCCTTTTCTGAGGATCGACAAGCGATGCTGAAATTCCATTCTTCAGGTATACTTTCAGACGACCAGATTTGGCTTATTAGTTGGTGAATGTTACTTACCAAGTCATCTCCGCCGCCGGCTTTATGAAGCCTAGCGGGAAGGCCGTCATATTCGGCCGTCTTATTTAGCTTGAGTTTGGATAATATTTACTATCAGCAGTGGTCGGGTGTTTGGCAGTTTTCGTTGTCATTGCCAATTCGTTGTACCTGACTGCAGAATGTTGCTCGTCATCACCGTTTAACAGTCTGCAGAAGTGTTTCGTCCATATCCTCAGCATCGACTGTATATCAACAACGATATTTTCTTGTTCATATCGACAGGATTTTGTTCGATACCTGTATCCTTGGCTTGATGTTGTACATTTTGGTAAAACTTGCGAACATCATTCCTGGAGTGGCACCTCTCTATATCCTCGATCGCGAGCTTTTCTTCCTCTTGTTTCTTCTTTCTGAAAAACCGGTGTTCTTTCCTTCTTTTCTGCCTATAGAGCTCAAAGGCAGCTCAAGTCATCATCTGCAGCTTAACCTTTTAGACCTCGTTCTTGTCTGCTAGCATCTGTCGGCATTCCTCATCAAACCAGAGGTTTATTGCTGGTGGGCGCTAGAAACCTAGCACATCAGTAGCGGTTGATCTAATGGCTTGTTGGCATCGTTTCCATTGTTCTACGACAATCGAGGCTGGTGGTAGGGTGGTAATCCAGAGGTTAAGGGATACGAGTTGCGCAAAGTTCTTGGCGGTCTATTGCGATTGCATTCCTTCGACATTAATTTTTTTCTCAATTGAGCACGTATACAAAATTTCACCATTCTAGCTCAAAATGAATGCCCTTAAAACTGGTGAAATACGGACGGACGGACTGACATGTCTTAATCGACTCAGGCAGCGATTCTTATACGGAAATAATCTGAAAATGTCACATTAACGTGTTTGTTTTCAAAGCGATGTTAGTTAAATTTGCCAAACAAATATGTGATAAATGTTAAATAATTTTACTCTGCCTATTTGCCAATTGAAATTCAGTACCCTCAAAATTTAGGTGCTAATTGTTTAAGTAACGCTTGATACTTACATCATAATTAAATTAAATCATTTTATTGAACAGCTATATTCATACTAATTGGGTTTTGTAAATGAATTATAATAACAATACATTCATGGTTTTATTTTATTTATTTGCATAATACATCACCAATAATAGATTGATTGTTAACCCATATAACATCAACTGCAAGTCTGCTTTTTTTTGTCATCTTAATCTTAATATTGTACATAAGTACATTCTTTGCAATCAAAATTAATCCTTCTTTACATGGAGTATAAATGTTGCAGTACTTACACACCAGAAAACCTACAATCGAACAGTTGAATCCACCCCTTAAAACTTTCGGATAAATTTCCGGATAAAATATGAAGTGTATTTCTCCATGTTCGAATTTTAAAGATTACGTTCCACAGCTGTAGACTCTGTTAACATTGACAATGAATTCCACACTGGTTATGTTACACACTTCACTTTGAACAGAAGGGGTGTTAACAGTGTTATTTAGTGGCTTGTTGATATATGTATTCTAATCGTATGGTCTGTAAAGAGTATTTTAGGATTCTGTTGATTCTTTAGCAGTATGAATTTTTGTAACTATGAGAGGAATTGGATAACGTATGTAATATCATTTTTATAAAGAACTTTAAGTACAAAATATAAAAATTATAACCCTCTTCAATAAGAATTACATACTTTCAAGCGGTTCCTCGATATACGTCTTTTTTGAGAACGAGAAAATACGATATAACTCAAAAATACGTAGATAGCTATATCCAAAATAAAATACATATACAACACAAATATCAACAGATTTCTTTACTCTACAAAAGCGGATTTTTTTTGGCACTTTTATTTGTAGAGCAGATAGTTTTCATTTATAAGAGAAACTATTAAAAACCTTACACAAGCTATTTTGGCATTTTGCAAGGAGGTCAGAGGTTGCCTAGTTAGGAATGCCAAGTATTTATGTTGCATCTATGCAATGTTGCCTAAATTTCTTATCTATAATTTTTTATGCAGCCTAACTAGGCTAAGGCTACAATTCACTGTGTGGATCGTTTTATACCCTATCACATACCATCCTTAAAATGAATATCCCTAAAATGTGGGCTTTATGGCAAAGAAATATTAAGATAGACATTGTCGCAACATATTCTTAAAAATATTTTATGGTTCCATAAGAAAACAACGTTTTTCTTCCGCATATGGTATTGCGTAGGGTATACAAATGGTTTTTGTAGAAAACGCCTCCAAAAAGTGGGCGTGGTTAGTATCTGCAGCGAAGTTCATATCTGCATCTGGAATGTGAAAATATTAAACAGGCCTTAGCTGCTACAAAGCAGACATTACTACCATCCAAGAAATAAGATGGAATAGGCCGGGCAAAAGAGGATGAACAACTGTAGCATCTACTTTGGACAGTGCTTTAGCAGCATAAACAAACAACTATTTGGATGCAAATTTGTTATAAGTGCCAGACTTAGTCAAGAAGTCTTATGTTTCCAAGACATTAGGAAATACATTGTAACAATCCGCATCAAGGCCACATTCGCCAAAATAAGCCTTATATGTCCTCACGCCCCAAAGGAGGAAAAAGTTGATATAGATAAGGATTGCTTCTATGAGCTCTTTGACAAAACCTATGAGCGACTACCGAAGTACGCGATGTTAGAATGGTGCTGGGAGATTTTAATGCAAAGGTACGATGAGATGACATATTTAGCAGTCTTGTCGGAAAACATAGCCTACACGACAACACATCTGATAACGAACTTAGGTTAATTGATTTCGATACGGAACGAAATGCCATTATAGCCAGCACTTGGTATCCTCACCTCGATATCCACTAGTTTACATGGCGGTCTCCAGATCAGAATATATTGCAGTATACAATAGGCACGCCGTAATATGTCCATACCTGAAACCGTATACCTGAAACCGTATACCAACAACCTGATCGGCCCTTATCAGTGTGGTTTTATGCCAGGAAAGTGCACAACCTATCACGTTTTCAATCCACCCACCTATTCATCGATTTCTAAACTGCATACGACAGCATCTATAGAGACGAACTATACAGAGTCATGTCTAGTTTTGGTATATCGCCCAAGCTCGTCCGTTTGTGTAGGATGACATCGGAGAATTTTCGCTGCTCTATCAGGGTCGGAAACGACCTCAACGACACATACGATACCAAAAAAGGATTTAGGTAAGGCGATGCGCTGTCATGTGAATTCTTCAATTTGTTTCTTGAGACGATTGTGCAAAACTCCCGAGCCAACAATTGAGGCACAATTTTCGAAAAATCGGTGCAACTACTAGCATACGTCGACGATATTGACGTCATTAGTAAGACTCAACGTGATGTCTTATTCACGTTTGCTAGTATATATAAGACCCTGGTTATCTCAGTCCTGCCCTACGGAGCTGAAGCATGGACCGTCTGAAAAGCGGATGAAGAAATCCTTGGTCGATTCGAGAGAGAATTTCTTCGAAAAATCCTCGGTCCCGGGCTATGGAGACGAAGATTCAACCAACAACTATACTAGTTGTACAGCGAGCCCCTGGCCGTTTTAGATTTAGACGTAGAACGAATGGACACCAATACTCCGGTTCGCAAAGTCTTCGATTCCCAGCCAGACGTCGGACGCCGTAGAGGAAGTCCTCGCCTTGCGCACAAGTAGAAACCGACCTCAACCAACTTGGAGTGTGCAACTGGAGGCTATTAGCTAAGGACCGGACTAATTGGAGAGGCATGTCGGTTGAGGCTCAGGTTCAGTCCGGACCGTAGAGCCACTTGAGTGAGTAAGTAAGTATGATTTTGAGTCAATTTCATGATATGTTCTATTACAAAATTTAGTACATTCGAATTTAAAAAAAAAGTCATTTTCATTGTTTGTTTTAGAGATATTCTGCCCTAGTGGGGTATCCGTCAGAGCGGAAAATTTTCTGCAACGCATACTTCGTCGGATAATCAAATTCCATTCGAGGTATGTGTCATCGGAGAAAAATAACTTCACTATGGTTCGTTAATAAATTCCGCGAAAAATTTGTGTCGGATGAAATTGGAAAAAAAATTCCACTTAGCTGTCAAAATTGCACGAAAAATGCAACTGAACGCACTTCAACGCAATTCGCGGGGATGCATTACAAAATTTCGAAGAAATATTACGAACAGCTTTTCGGAAGAACACCCCAAAGGCAAAATCCTCCGAATTGTAAACAATCGGAGAAATTTCCGCTTCGAGTGATACCTCGCTAGGGCCGATTGTATTTTTAGCTCAAAGCAAAGTGGAGTGCTTATGTAAAAATGTCTACTATTTGCTTGAATTTTTATTTTATCATAACAGAATTGTTTATCATACTCTTAACAGAATGAAGCAGCCAGCCATTTCCAATGTATCTATATTGCAAAGTTGAAATACATCCAAACATCACTCAAAAATGTATCTACAACGATTTTCTGTTAAACCTAAACAGAATATTATATCAAGAGATGCATTTTTTCTGATACATTCCACTTCAGATACAAATGTTACATGGCGAATGTCTTTACAGCAACACTTTGACTTCTTTAGCAACATCAACTTCAACAGAGTACCTAACAGCTCCCACGACGGCCACAGCACCTGCCCCAACCCAGCATAATGGCAGATGGGTGAGAGAAAAACGAAAATAACCCGAACTGCGCACAAGTCATAGTCAACCACAGAAATGTTGCCTCACATTAGAACGTGTACAACTCCAGCTCCACAGAGAATTCCAAAGATTCATTCATATTCATCCGCTCGTGGTTCTCTCCAACACGGCAACGTGTACGCGAACCTATTGTGGATCTAAACATATCTAGCACTCAGTATTGAATCTCTGCGCGGTATTCCATGCCCGTGGAGGAATTTTCTCAACTCCGTGAGATATCTATGCAGACGAATCTAGTGCCAGTGGAAGAAGTGTAAAACCGAAAAAAGCAACAAAAATCCGAAACTGAATTGGTAATCAGTATATCCGCGATCTTAATACTGTTCACATGTTGGTGACGGACTGCGTTTTGTTCGGCCCGTGAATCGTGTGTATTTTAAAAAAAAAAACTTTTGGTTTCTTTCGATTTTTCCTCGTTTCGTGTATCTTTGGATTTGAAGTGGCGAGATAAGATTACGTCCTTGTGGAGGTGAAGGATATTTCAATAAGTGGGTTGAATCGAAGAAGTGCAAAAATATCTAAAATAGGTGATTGATGTCATTCTAATATCTTCTTACGGTGTTTTGTGGAATAAAGTGTCCTCTACGCAATGAGCAAGGAATAAAGGATATAACATTGTGTTGAAGCTGCAAATTGTTCTCATATGATATGGGTCAACATACAAGTGTATTCCTTTGTCACCATGGGGTTTTTAATTGGGCTGTCAACAATTGTAACTGACATACGCGAGTGTAAATGTGATTGATACAACCTCAGCACCTAAGGATTTGTCAGCAATCGGATTATTAATTTCCCTTGTGCCAAATGATTAAAGAAAAAAACCAACACCTTCCCAACCAAATCACAAAAAAAATATCTAACGCCTGCTACCGGTGTTAATTTACATGTTCCATCAACAACAACAACAAATCAACTCTGATTGCATATCGTACACTCGAAAACGCTCTCAATCTCGGCGTATCCATGATAAGCAAATAAAAAAAAATAATGTTGTGCAGCTTCAAGTGTGTTTGAGTGTTAATTTTCCGTATTTCTACTATTATTGAGAAATAAAAATATGAAAAGAAAAATGAAAAAAAAATCAATATAATTATTATAATTAAAAAAAAATAATTACCTGAATTAAAATACCAGTTTTGTGTTTATATTTTTTTTTAACCATCTGCCTGTTACAACAGCGCGATGTTTTCGAGTGGTTTCACAATTAAAAGCATATACGCACATAAATAAAAATTAAATAAATAAGTTAAAGTGCAATCTGTGGAAATTTGCGTGCAACTAAAGAAATAAATAAATCGCTTAATATTCTGAATTTTTTTTTTTTTGAATTTTTGTTATATCATCTACCATTTGGATTACATTATCGAGCACCACTTCTGATCCGATTTGCAGCGTAAATATCGAGGTGAGCTCAATTAAATTTTTATACTTTCTATATGGTAATCCTTGGCGTGAAAAAAAGGTTGGGAAATAATTTAATTGAATTCATGAGGCTTTCGCGAATGTATCCTGCCAGAGTATTAAAGGGCTTCGGAATCATTATCACCTGGAATTTGGGTATTAATAAGAAAGCTTATAGAGAGGATGATGAAGGTCGGGCTTGAAGGAAGATTATCGTTTCATTTTACTGACATTTCTGTTGGGTTATTTTTTTTTATATCTGTTGGTATGTTTTCAAGTGAATGCCGGTATCTCAAGTGTACGAAGCATTAAGCTTTATGCACCATTTTACAATGTCTATATGCTTGATTGGGTAGCTATTGGTTTTTTTTTTTCATTCCTTTTTATGTGCTAGATAGACGTTGTGCAAGTTTTGTAAGAGGGAATTCGATTAGGAGGACTTGTGTGTGATGTGAGGTAGATACACTCGTGCGTGTATAAAACTTAAGAAGATGTGACGTGACATGTGTAGATATAATACTTGTGTGTGTTGTATGGTACGCACCTGTCTAGACAACAAGTGGTGCTCCGAGTTAGTCATTTAATTGGTGATGTAATAACTTTTTACGATTCCCTCTTAAAATTCTCGCTCAGGTTACTGTATTTTTTTTTTTATATTTTTTAACGATTTGAAGGAGCAGATTTTTGTACATACGTAGATATTTTTGTTCCCAATTGGATAACAAAGTTTGCGGAATGTAGGACTAAAAAGTTTTCCTTAAATAGCTCCAGGTTGGGTACGGGTATTACTAGAAATTGTAGACCCTCGGGGTGTGAAATTTACGTATTTTTTTTTGTGGAATACACTGGAATGGTCGTAAAGAAAACTTTTAAAGTTTGGCTATTAAAATTCGATTTCTCGGGACATTTGTTGGTTTTTATCTAAGAAATAAATGTAGATATATGTAACGTGTTTGGTATGTGGAGGAACACAAAACTAAAAGAGATATATTTAGAAAAGCACACATTGCCTAATCCCTTAGGCATTTTGTGACTGGATTTGAAATGCGGATAAGAATTTATCCTCAGATGAAATGTTTAGAATAATGTGAGTAGGCTCCTATGTTCATTTTATGATACTATCTGATAGGTTCACATATTTTGTTATGTTTATACAATCAACCTTAAATATATAATTTACAAATGGAAGTAAGCTGAAAAGGGGAAATGTTACATTCACTTAATTTTTGTAAACATATTTTTTATATTGACCCTGTGGACTAGTGTGTGCACGAAGCGCTATATTCCATTTTATCAATATATTATCATATACAAACAAATCATTTAATTAATAATTTCAAGAAGGCAGTTTATAAAAATTTGGTGTTACATGGTATAAAAAAGTATAAATTAGATTTGTCTTTCAAATGAGAAGTATGTGTCCAAACTTTTATGCATGTAAAGTACATGTAAATACAATTGTTTCCCTTTTAGCTAACTTTTCCAGTTGCGCACTCCAAGTTGGTCGAGGTCGGTTTCTACTTGTGCGCGCCACATAAGGCGAGGTCTTCCTCTACTGCGTCCGACGTCTGGCTGGGAATCAAAGACTCCCCGAGCCGGAGTATTGCTGTCCATTCGTTCTACATGTCCTAGCCATCTTAAACGTCCAATTCGGAGTTTTTTTTTACCAGAGTCATGTCGCTGTACAGCTCGTATGGTTCTTGGTTGAATCTTCATCTCCATAGCACGTCAACGCAAACGGGACCGACGATTTTTCGAAGATTTTCTACTCAAATCGACCAAGGATTTCTTCATCCGCTTTTGAAACGGTCCATGCTTCAGCGCCGTAGAGCAGGACTGGGATGATCAGAGTCTTATATAAGATCTCCCTAGTAGTTCGAGTGAGGGCTTTACTACTGAATTGCCTTCTTAGCCCGAAGAAACAGCGGTTGGCAAGAGTTATTCTTCGTTAAATTTTTGACGAGATGTTGTTGTCAGAGTTAATAGCGGAGCCGATATAAACAAAGTCCCGTACTACCTCAAAGTTATATCTGTCAATGGTGACGTTCTGTACAATTCGTCTATGTTGTATGTCCTTTCGTGTTGACAGCATATACTTAGTCTTGCCCTCATTTACTGCTAAACCCATTTTTGCCGCTTCCTTCGCTATGACATCGCGTTGAGCCCGACCAATAATGTCAATATCGTCGGTCTATGCTAGGAGTTGTACCCGTTTTTGGAAAATTTTGCCTCTGGTGTTGGCTCGGGAGTTTTGCATAATCCGCTCAACAATTTAATTGAAAAAGTCACATCACAGCTCATCGCCTTGCCTAAATCCTTTTTTGGTATCGAATGTGTCGGTAAGATCGTTTCGTACCCTAAGAGCAGCGAGAGTTATCCATCGTCATCCCACAGGAGTTTGAGCGGTATACCAAAACTAGACATGGCTCTGTATAGTTCGTCTCTATAAATGCTGTCGTATGCGGCCTTGAAATCGATGAATAGGTGGTGGGTATCGATTCGTACTTCTTGGGTTTTTTCCAGGACGTGTGAAAATTTCATCGGTTGTGGACTTTCCTGGCCTAAAACCACACTGATAAGGGCCGATCAGGTTGTTGGTGAACGGTTTTAGGCGTTCACATATTACGGCAGATACGATCTTTTAGGCGATGTTGAGGAGACTTATGCCTCTGTAGTTGGCGCAGCTTAGAGGGTCTCCTTTTTGGTGGATGTCAATTTGATTGTACCACGGGTTGTCGTACTAGGGCCTCTATTGTTTTTGCTATTTATAAATAATTTCCCTGAAATCACTGAATACTGCAAAGTGATGATGTATGCTGAGTACGTATTGATTTATTTGCCTCGACTTATGGATGACTTGTTTGCAAGTGTAAATATTGATGTAGATAAAATAAGGAATTGGTGCATTTAAATAAACCCATATAAAATCGTGATAAAACTGAAGCTATGGTGTGCTCTAGAAGTGATGTCAGACACCTAAGAATTCCTTCCATTTTGCTAAATTATGTTCCCAAATCCAATGTGTATATAAGGTTAAGTACTTGCGATTTACTATGAACTCAAATTTGAGTTGTTGCAATGCTATTTCCGAAACAATAAAAAAATGTTTTTGACTTTGCAGTTTGAGTGTTTTTTCTTCGTTAATGTTACCTTCCTTAAAAATGCGTTTAGTAAAAATTCTTATCATGCCCTAAATGATAAATTGTTGCGTATAACCTTGTCTTGATCATGAGTGCACACGAAAAATAAATGCAGCTTCCAGCGACTGTATACGATTCATCTATAATAAACCAAGATGTAAAAGAGTTTCAAATTTGAAAGCTAACCTTTTGGAGATTTGCTACAATAAATATTGCAAATTTCGACTTCTACTAAAACTGCGTCCCGTTATCCATAATCATTGTCCAGCGTACTTGAATGAAATACTGGTTTTCAGTCAGTCAAGTACAGATTTGCGAATTATACAACAACGATTGCCACATATTGTTGTAGAGCGATACTTTTTTTAACTGCAATTCAGCTCTGGAATAAACTCCCCAGCTGAACTGCAGAGGATCAGGTCACCAGTCATCTCTCAGAAGAAGTTATTTATTTATTTATTGCTTGCTTTAGTTTTAATAATATATTTTTATATTATTGGAATTACATAAAATTAGTTACAATTTGTCTTCTTAATGCTTATAGTTATGTTCACATTAGTCATTATATTTCGATACTCACTCTTAAAATATAACATCTTGCAATATTATGTAATAATTTAACGTTAAATAAATAAATAAATCAATAATTAGTTATTTAAATAAGTTATTTAAAAATAAATAAATAAATATTGTTAAAAATTAATAGTTTATCCAACCAACATAATATATGTTTAAAATTCATTTGGTTAAGTTAGGTTGCAGTGCCTTTAAATTTCATTCATTTTTTCAAAAATGATTGGTTAAGATGATTAATTTTTTGTTTAAAATATAAAAAAAGGTAATAAAAATAGCGTAAAGAAACATACCTATATAGGTCAATACATTTAAAGTATTTTAACTTTCCATTTTATTTTCATAGAAACTGATCAATTTAAAAAAAAATCGTGCAAGGATAACAATCTTACTAGTCAATATTAAAATACCAATTAATGTAATGTATAAATGTTGTAATGTTGAAAAATAGTGGGTTATAACAAATTAAAAATGTATTTCAAAATTAAAAAAATATGTTGGTATATGTTGCCAATGAGAAAACTAGCTGAAATATCAAAATTTCTAAATGAAGGCTCTACTGATTTTTTTTACGAAATTCACATATTTAAGGCGAAACAAATAATTTTATTATAAATTACTCTACAAAGATATCTGGATAAAGTGTGTTAAACTACTAACATCGGAGCCGCAGATTTATATTCCAAAAGTGTTACCACCTAATTTTTTTCACTGCCTTTTGTGAAAGTCTGACAAAATACTTTACTGTCATGAGTAGCTCAGATTTAACGTTTAAATTCGTCGTTTAGCTAAAGGACCCATTCGTCGTGGCAAAAATATTTCGCATACTTGAATAGAAAAACTTAATTTATAAAAGAAATTTAATTTGTTTAAAGAATATATTAGCCAGTTATTTTTTAAAACAATATTGCAATAATAAAACCATTCAAAATCGAGAACTTAAACAATGATTACCTGTTGACAATTAAAAAGCTCAATGAATGTGTGCCAATTCCGACAACGTAACTGTCAATCTGGATAAATAAATCCCTGAATAGATATTTAAGTGGATTTAGTTCACATGTTATTTTATATTTTTGAAATTGAAGGATACAAAACAATTAAGTAACAACAATACACAAGCTCATATAAAACAATATATTTGAAAAAAAAAAACGAAAATTAAAAGAAGCAATATTGCAATCATTGTTATTACATATCGTCACCTAAATGTGATAAGTGGATAACTAGATTTTTTTTGAGATATCTACGTTTTCTGCTACATTAATTCAATATAAATGTACTGCAGTAATCAATGAACTCATTTTCCATGCGTGAATAACAGTTCCGTCATCTTGCATCTCAAAAGGCTATAATGGAATGCTAATAGAAGTATATTTTATCTCATAGCAGTCACCACTTGGAGATCAGCAGAAATGTGACCACCCCTATGTGATCCTTCAAGATCGTATTACACAAGGTTGATAAGCTTTTCTATATATTTGACTTAGAAAATCGATACCTCTGTTGAAAATATTTGTCTTGAAGATCCATTCGGTTAATTCTCGGTTTTAACATTTTTCTTTTCGTAGCTGTTGGTCGGTTTGAATTTATCAGATTCACTACATTTAAATCATTTAAAAAATAAATGTATCTCGAGTCCATTTCTATTAATCTGCTTACACTTTTCGACACATAAAATCAAAATGAATATAAAAAAAATATATTTACTTGGAAATTCCTTGATCTGTCAAAATTCATTTTAAAATGGCCCTAAACAAGCTCAAAATTCCGTCGATTATAATTTGCACACACTCAATGAGAGAGAAGGGGAAGAACTAGGGTGATAGGAAAGATTTTGTATGTAGTGGAGTCTTACTCCATGGGTGGTGTTCGAAATAACTTTAAGCTTATATAAAGCGGCCTGTAAGGAACGTTGTTTAAAGTGAAAATTGTTTATAACGGGTGATTTTTTAAGCATAGTTTTTTAAAAAATCGAATAAAACACTCAAATTTTACTCAAATATTCAAAATTTTTATTGTAATCGATAAATACGCCTTTGCCATTTACGTTCTAAAGACAACTTCATGTGAATATTGTCCATTCGGAAGGTCCAAATTTTTCTCACTTTTCAAGCATTTCGTCCTGTATTCCACCAATTACGCGTGTAATGTTATCCTGAATAGCTTCAATCGTGTTCGGCTTGTCCACATAGACTAACGACTTTACATAACCCCACAAGAAATAAACACGTGGCGTTAAATCGCATGATCTTGGCGGCCAACTCACAAGGCCATTACGAGAGATAAGGTGCTCACCAAATTAATCCTTCAGCAGTTCAAATAAGCCAACTGGGGCAAAAAAAAAGTCACATGGCTTGATAACGTTCGCCGTTGACGGTAATGTTTTTTCCATGGTCGTCATTGAAGAAAAATGGACCGATGATGCCACCAGCCCATAAACCACACCAAACTATCGTTTTTTTGGTAAATGAAATTCGCAAAGAAAAGTCGCGTACCATGGCTTGATATCGTTCGCCATAAACGGTAACGCTTTTTTTTCACGGTCGTCTTTGAAGGAAAATGGATCGATGATGCCACCAGCCCATAAACCACACCAAACTGCCTTTTTCGAGTTGCATCGATAACTACTGAATGGCATGTGGCTGTTTATTACTCTAGATGCGACAGTTTTGCTTATTTACGTATCCGTTGACCCAAAAATTAGTCCCATCGCTGAATAAAACAGCGGACTTTCAAGGAGCTGTTCTAAGGCACATTCACCAAAAATTAGACGTTGTGGTAGGTCATTCGGCTTCAATTCTTGCACAAGTTGAATTTTATAGGCTTTCAAACTCAAATCGACAAATACAATTTTTCATGTGGTTGAGTAACACATGCCCAACACTGAGAACGGCGACGAATTGACATTTCACGATCTTTATTAACATTGGAAGCTACGGCTGCAATATTCTCTTCGGTACTCACTGAACGCATGCGAGTCGATAGTTTATTGTCCAACAAAGTAAATTTGATGCGAAATTTGGTGATAACAGCACGAATTGTTGATTTACCAGGTCGATTACGACAACCATAATATGGTCGGTTCTTATTTTTCACAGATCACGTATTTTTATAACAAATTTTAATAATTTGCTGTCGTTGCCCGTTTGTAAGTCTTTCCATAATTAAATGGCAGAGTATACTGAAAACTTTTCACCAAAACAGATGACGTTTGGACGCCATTACTAACCAGTGCTGCCAACCTGCGAAACTTAACTCTTAAAAAATCACCTGATAGACATTTTGCATTTGAGTGATAAAAAAGAGTATAGAACTACATAGAGTGCGCATCTGATACAACGAATATTTTCTATGTGGGGTACTGAAATTGATACCCCAGTTTTTACATTGCTACCCTTGCATCAATCAACAGCCTTGCCGACGCATACGATCTTCGAAATTTTTCTTCGCACTTACCGCCCGCGACAGAAACGGCTACAAAATGTTTAGCAGTGACGCGTACTCTATGTTATATCCTCTTTGGTGATACTTAGTGGTGTTTTAGAGTTAAACAACCTCTAAAATTTCTTTATAAATACGGCTGTGTATGCATAACAATCACCATTAGTGAAATATATATTCCTTATAGTTTATTTAAAATCGTTTAAGGGAGTATTTAAATTGAAAAATTGTATTACATTGATAATGAAATGTTTATTTTGTGTTTTTTTTTATTTCTAAAACTGACCTAAAAAACATTTTCAGTAATAAAAAAAAGCTATCAGAGCTAAAGCCAATCAAACAATGATTTTCCTAATGTTTTCAGCAATCATACTTTTCTTAAATTGCAATATTCAGAATCATTGAGTTGGACTATATGATAGGTTACAGTATGACAGGTGTAAACTTATGTAGGTGCAATTTAATATCCACACAGTAGTTATTACTTCAACACCAACATTTGTTATTATTTGTCGGCATTAATTTTTTTTACCGTCACTATAGATGATGTTCCACAAAAGGAGGTCGAACATAATGCGCAACTAACTCATCGCCGTGGGTAATTGTTTTTTTTTTTCTCCACCATTAATGAGATTTTGCTTGTAATTTTCTGTCAGAGAATTGCAATATATTTCTGAAATGATTTGCATTAAATAGATGATGACATATAACTCAATCAGTTGGTTGGGAATTGCATTAAACCAGTATGGAATATTTACAATGAAGAGGTATGAAATAACATCTGCATTAGCAAGATTATTAGCATATTACACTACTCAAGTTAAAAGAATTAAATAATGACTAATGTTGGGGTTAAATAAATGTGAAAATTATTGAACTTTGCAATACCATTTTAAAACTTTTATGAGGAGTCATCAAAGTGTTTGTTATATTTTAATGATTAATTATATTAAAAACTATTTTGTATAATCCCAAAGCACAAGCTTTCGACAAAGTATGGCAAAAAGGATTGATCCATAAATTACAAAAGCAACTGCCGAAGCAGTATTCAAAAATACTGGAGTCGTATATTCTACAGCGATTTTTCAGAACTAAACAAGAAACAACGTACTCAACATTAAGAGAAATTAAGGCTGGTGTACCTCAAGGCAGTGTTTTAGGTCCAGTACTATATCTCCTATTCACTAGTGATCTACCAGAAAGTGACGAAATCACTCTAGCTACCTTTGCAGATGATACTGCTATACTTTCTGTAGGAGAAACTGTCGAAATAGCTACAAAAAAACTTCAAAAGGCAGTAAACAATATCTCAGAATGGACTAAAAATTGGCAGATCGGATTAAATGACCTGAAGTCAGTTCATATTAATTTTACGTAAAAAAATGTACCACGCATTCCAGTATACATAAATAGTATTGTAGTGGAATATTCAAATACAGCTAAATATTTAGGGATGACTCTAGACGCCAAACTGCGCTGGAAAGCACATGTAAAGAAAAAAAAGAGATGAGTTAAACATCCGCTACAGTAAAATGTATTGGCTTATTGGGAGATACTCACCCTTATCCAACTATAATAAATTATTGCTATATAAGCAAATTCTTAAAACAGTATGGACCTATGGGCTCCAGCTGTGGGCATGCACATGCAAGACAAACTTACTAAGAATACAAACCTTCCAAAACAAAGTACTACGGAGCATAGTTAACGCACCGTGGTACATACGTAACACCGATCTACATAGAGATCTATATATTGAAGTGGTTGAAGATGAAGCTAAAAAAGTAGCTCTAAGATACGGAGATAGGCTTCTCAGCCATGTTAATTTAGAAATAGCACAGCTTTTAAGAACCGACAATATAGTCAGGAGATTAAGACGGGTTAAACCCCTTGACCTGTGTAGCTATAGATATAAATATATAAAAAAAAAAGAAATACTAACACTTAAGTACAATTTCAAACAAAACTCATGGAAATCCGACCAACGTCGCAATTTCTTTTAAAATTTAACTTTTTATAAAATATAATACATGTGAAAAATAAATTGCTGATTAGTCTAACGACTAGGTGCGATTCCTTGAAGACATACAAAAGTCAGTCTTCGGGTGGTTTTTTAGATCGGGTTAAAGTAACTCACTATTGCAGAAGGTTCCCTCGCGATAAAACCTCTGCAATGTCTTTCGATGATTTTTCCTTCCAGCGAAAAAAAAAAAAAAAACATCCCAAATTGCATGAATGCCCAAATGGCCTCAATCTTTCCGACTGATTCAAAAAGAGAAGATTGAATGAAATGTTTAGTAATCAACAGAGAAATATTTTATATTGCCGTACATTTTCGAGAGAATGCATCGGATTTGCTTTTTCATATTATTATCATAATTTCCAAGGATAGCATATCCGATCAAAATGGAATTTTTACATCTATGTGTTAAAAAAATGTTTCAAATTCGAATACCATGGTTATAATCATCACTTCAACATTTTTATGTTGCTAGTTTTCCATGTTTCAACATTCATATAAGTTATGTATTCATGTTTTGTTAAAGTTGTACCATGTAGTTTAGCTTGGGTATATATCTGGTTGTCAGTTTTACTTACAGTGTGGCTGATGAATATTGCTACATTAAGAAACTCAATTTTTTTTTCAGCTTACGGAATTGTTTTTTCTTTCATTCATGTTAAAGCTTATTCATCTTTATTAAATATAGCTTTATTAGTTTTAAAAATAATTGAATTTAAACGTTTATTACATTCTTCATGCATAGTCTTTCGAAACAGACCATTCATTAAAAATATTCCTCTGCTGGTAGGGTTATCAGTTCTTGTTTGGATTTCATAAATGTATACTTGTTATGTGTTGGACAAAATAACTAACTCTTCAACGGTATAGAAGCCTCCTTTTATGAACGATCCTAAGCTTTTGATCGGCTTAAGGCGTATTACATCGTTTTAATAAATTGACGTACATAATTTCATTTTTTGACATACAGATTGTTTAGATTTTATTTACTTTTGACATTTGACATATGACTTTGAACTAGATTAACCCATTGCTGGAATTGCATATTTATTTTGAGTGAAAGTTGTTTATTATAAAAGTCGAAGAGTGAATTTATATCATTTAACTTATAACAATATCAATTCTGAAACCACTGAACTGATAAAGTTTAAATTTTATGCATTGATCTGGTCCGATATTGATATGAGAATTTTTTTAAAATCAGTCTAACGACTGCATTTTAAGTGATGAAGTGCATTTTTGCTAAATTACTTAGAAAACTGAAAAATGATAAGTTTTTGGAATGTAGAGTTGAAACCCATGAACAAACAAATTCCATAAGTCAAATAGAAAATAAATAAAAGTAATATATATATTATGTATAATAAATGGTACTGAAAAATATATACAAGCTGGGTACTCGCTTGTATTTTATAAAAAATAGTACAGTACTACAAAGTTGAAGTCAAAAGCGTAGACGTTTCTCAAATACCACAAGTTCTTCCTCATCAAAATAACTGCTGACTTGTTTGCTTAACTTTTACGACGCACTTACTTACTTACTTAAGTGGCGCTAGAGTCTGGAATGATCCTGGGCCTCAACCAACATGCCTCACCAATTAGCCCCGTCCTTAGCCAACTGCCTCCAGTTGCGCACTCCCAGTTGGTCGAGGTCGGTTTCTACTTGTGCGCGCCGCTTAAGGCGAGGTCTTCCTCTACAGCGTCTGACGTCTGAATGGGAATCGAAGAATCTGCGAGCCGGAGTATTGGTGTACATTTGTTCTACATGTCCTACCAATTTTAAACGTCCAATGCGGAGTTTTATTTTTACCACGGAATGTCGCTGTGCAGCTCGTATGGTTCTTGGTTGAATCTTCGTCTCCATAGCCCGTCAACGCCAACGGGACCCAAGTTTCTCCGAAGAATTTTCCTCTCAAATCAACCCAGGATTTCTTCATCCGCTTTTGAGACGGTCCATGTTTCAGCAGCAGGACTGGTATGATCAGCGTCTTATATACGGTCTCCTTAGTAGATCGAGTGAGGGCTTTACTACAGAATTGCCTTCTTAGCCCGAAGAAACAGCGGTTGGCAAGTGTGATTCATCGTTCAAATTCTGACGAGATGTTGTTGTCGGAGTTAATAGCGGAGCCGAGATAGACAAAGTCCCGTACTACCTCAAAGTTACATATATCTGTCAATGGTGACGTTCTGTCCAATTCGTAGATGTTGGGTATCCTTTCGTGTTGATACCATATACTTCGTCTTGCCTTCGTCTGCTAAACCCATTTTTGACGCTTCCTTCTCTATACTAGTAAACGTGGCTATGACATCGTTTTGACCAATGATGTCAACATCATCGGCGTATGCTATTAGTTGTACCGATTTTTTGGAAAATTGTGCCTCTGGTGTTGGCTCGTGAGTTTTGCACAATCCTCTCAAGAATCAGATTGAAGAATTCACATGAAAGCGCATCGCCTAGCCTAAAACCTTTTTTGGAATTGAATGTGCCGGTGAGGTCGTTTCCGACCCTGATGGAGCAGCAAGAATTCCATATCTTCAGCCTACACAAACGGACGAGTGAGGGCGGTATACCAAAACTTGACATGGCTTTGTATAGTTCGTCCCTTTAAATGCTGTCGTATGCGGGTTTAAAATCGATGAATTGCTGGTGGGGATCCATCTGGACTTATTGGGTTTTCTTCAGGATCTGCCGAAGTGTGAAGATTTTATCGGTTGTGGACTTTCCTGGGCTAAAACCACACTGATAAGGGCCGATCAGGTTGTTGGTAAACGGTTTCAGAGGTTCACATATAAGGACAGATAAGATATCGTAGGCGATGTTTAGGAGACTTATGTAGTGAAAACTATAATTAAACATTTATTTTTGGATAAACATTTTCCAGAAGTAATGAGCTTTGTTTTGACACCAACTCGACAAAGATTTAATTTATAAAAAAAGCCACAAGAAGTAAAAGAAAATTTCCAATGAGGGTTTTCAATGCTATAACTGGGCCCTTAAAACGCTACCTGGCGTTTTTTAGCTTCGTCAAATCTGATTGATAATTCAACTCCATGTTAAGTTATTAATTTAAGTTGTTGCCAATTGATTGAAAGTTAGAGTAATTTATTAAGTGGCGTTAACATTAGGGGTGCTATGAGTTTAAATGATATTTTCTAGCGAACAACCCTTACCTACGTCATTTATGAATATGACTTCCATAATTCTGTTTCATGGCATGAATAATTACAAACCAAAATGTCCCAAAAATTTAAATGAAATCAAAACTTTAACCGTATCACCACTTTGAATATAAAATTAAAAATCGAAAGCCACTGAAAAAAAACACTCATTTGAAAGGTGTTAAAACCGATGCAGTTTTAGAAATAATTACATTATTAATTCCAATAATCCAAATACCGCTACTGACAACAAACGCAAATAAAATTACGAAAAAAACATTATGGACCATATAAATTAAAATTGTTGAATTTATTGACTTTTAAATATTTAAATACATTATTCATACAAACACCTACTTGTGCATGATGTTTGAAGGATTTGTATTTTATTCCTCCCTTTGAGTGTTGTTTATGAAATATCGAATCCATTAACTCCTAGTTCGTTATTATTTTTCAAATCAAATTTTATTCAATAAAATAATGTTGTAGATTATTTTAATATTTAAATCGCATTTATATTTATATCGCAACTTTTACCCCACACGTTTGACCTTAAAACCTTATTTTAATTTTATTATTTTCGACGTTATGGTTGGGCAATTAACAAAAATATGCTTTTATTCTTTTGACGTGTGTGTTCGAAACGCATCAATAAATTTTCTAATATGATTTTTATTACAACGATAAACACTTTCCGTATTGTAATGAAATGTAGTAACACATATTTTTAGGCGTATCTACAATCTCAAATATTATCTTCAACAGTTTTGTTAGCACTTAAAAGCATAACAATTTTTTTTTTAATTTTCCCGTAAGCCATATAATTGGAAATGATAAAAAAACGAGTATAAACGCTTTTGATGATTGTGTCAAACTTTCTTATGTTAATTCTTAGTTTAATAGAATCAATATCGTTTTTCATTAAAGGTTAACCATGTCGTTGAATTTAAATATGAACCCATTCCTACCGGTTTTTATTTTAAGTATTACAATCGACAATGTTCCACATTGTTACATGGAAATTGATTTTCGGTGAAGATATTTTCGATCAAAAGAAGAAAAGCAATTTATTATACGAGTATATCTTTATTTTTTATAGTGGGATTATAAAAGCCGTCTTATGTTGGTGGGTCGTTTACATGATATTCGATGAGGAGGGTCTTTGTTGGTTGGAACCTCACAGAAGATATTCAATTTGATTGCTTTACTCAAACGACATACAATGACTTGTTAAAATTTTCAATAGAGAACAAGTTTTCATTATTATTACAATGTTACTTTTTTTTATTTAAACAAATTTAAGCCATCTAATATTGTTTAATGTAAGTTTATTAAATCTATTTTTTTTTTCTTGATGGAGCTATTTCCGATATGGCTGAAACGATTAAAAATTTTCTTGTTTAATTCATTTTTAGAATGTTTGTTAAATTTATTTTTTCTCTTAGTGTACGATTTTTTTTTTAATTTAGTTATCTAACCTGTAAATTGCAAAAATAAATGTTAGACTTAATAAATAAATTAAAAAAAACTGAATGTTTTCTTTTGAGGTGTAAATTTAAAAATTGTTCTGTTCACAGTTGATAGTTTTAAATCACTGGGATGGCTATATTTTGTACGAACATTTTGGACTGTAGCTCCCAACTAACAACAATTCTTCTGTAAGGCAATGACATTTGATTCCCACAAGAAATTATTTTTTAAGGCCTTATATGGTACTTGTGCGGGGAGGTTGATCGTTTTTGGAGCTAATTGTTTGGGTTGAAGCCTGTTTGAGATATTCCCAACTAAATATTATCTCTCTATAAGGCAATCAATTTTAATTAGTACTTGTGCGCGAAGGTTGAGCATTTTTGCAGTCGATTGTTTGCGTAAAAGCCTGTTTAAGACATTATTCAGGAAAATTCTCAAGCATAACCGAAGCTATGATGGAATAACCTCTGTAGCGTTGTTTTAAAGCTGCCGGAGATGTGTGATGTGACAAACGTTAAGATGTTTCGGTAGAACTTCGCAGAAGTAAATCCGAAGCAAAGCAAAAAATGTGAAAAGATCGGGAAAAGGTGAAAAGACCGGAGAATGAGTAAACACGATTCAAATACTTTGTTGTAATTACTGGTCGTTCATGTTCCATTTATGTTGCCCATTATTGTTCGCGTATCATTCATCAATATACAGAGTGCCGAAATATTTGAGTGCATTCATGCAGCTCCCAACAACAAACTCTGTAAGGAAATAATATTTAATTTCCAGAAGCAATTATATCTGTAGGCCTTATATAGTGCTTGTGCGCGGAGGTTGAGCATTTTTGCAGTCGATTGTTTGGGTTGGAACCTGTTTACGATATCACGCAAGAAAATTCACAGGCATTTCCGAAGTTATGATGGTATAACCTCTGTAAAGTTGATTCTAAGCTTCCGGAGATGTGTGTACACTGTACATGCATCATAGGTTCAGAATGAAGAATGACGTAACGAATGAAGGCTTAAGAAAGCTAAGGTTAAGAGATCGGAAAAGGCGAAAAGATCGGGAAAAAGGTGAAAAGATCGGGAACCTACCGGAGAATGAGGCAACACCATTCAAGTAGTTCGTTGTACTTAATGGTCTTTATTGTTCCAGAGTACAGCCTAGCAAGTTCAAATCCCTGTAAGATAATAGTTTTTATATAATTAATTGCATTAAATTTCATACTTTCATATTAACAAATTGGGTTTTAATAAATTTAAGGGATTGAAGACCATAGTTAGTGTGATGAACTACCGCGAAGAAGGTCTGGGTTCGATACCCAGCCGTAGCAACACCTAAACGATTTTTCAGTGATTTTTCATCCCAGTAGTATCAAGAATAAAATAAAAAAGTAAATAATATAAAAAATATAAAAAGAAGAAGAACATAATAAAATACGATGTTATTTTTCAATTTCGAGAAGGCTTGCAAATATTTTCCGAAAGACTTTTTGCGAAGCTTATAATTCGCTTGTATAAAGCATTTTACAGCAAACAATGTTTTTTCTGTAAGGCCTTTTGGAAGTATTAAAAGAAGACTTATAAAAGTAAATGTATTCCTAAAAGTGCACTAAATCTTTTTTTCATAAGAAACTCATACAGGTAATATTACTGGGAGGTAAATTGCTCCAATAGTGCTCTATCGAAGCGACATTGTGAGTTGGGCTGACAAACCTTCATTATTTTTAAAATGTTGTTAAACAATGAAAATGCATTGTTCTTTTGTATAGAGCTATGTTTTTAGCAACCCCGAACTGTCAGCTGTCACATTGTTATCTGTCTTTCTTTTGGTAACATAGTACATTTAAATACCGTAAAGTTAAATTTTATGAAATTCACAACTATAATTTGTTAAAATTAAGGAGTTCCTCAAGAGCATAACAAATCTCCTTGTTATGCAAGCATTTTCAACTTTATAAAAATATTATTTATTGTTATAACTAAAATTTAAATACACGAAATTAACTTTTGTATCTGTTGTTAACTAAGTAAACAAATATGGGTCACCCTTTAGAATGTTAGAGTAGAATTTGTAGCATGGGTCCGAAAAGAAAGTGGGGCTGGTAATCCGGTCGGTAGAAAGGTTTTGCGATGAGGAAGGGAAGGCAGTGAAAGTTGTGTAGAATCGTGATGTAAGGGCCAGAATTATGATTGGTTTTATAGACGAATTTGTTTGAAGTTCGAGCATGAATGTTCGATAATTGATGAGGCTCAGGAAGAAATGAAGGGCGGATCCACAGATTTATTGCAAAACCCAATAGCAAAAAAAATATTTAAATCTTAACAACAATAGTGGATATAGATACATACATGCCAATTAAAATTGTTTTCCTATCGGGTGGACTCAGCCAGTAGAAGAATATAATTGTAAGGCGAAATAAAAGTTTGGTTTGAAAACAAATTTATTAAAACAATTTTACACGCATTTTTTTTTTGCATTGGGTCGCCTTTATTCTATGGTTACACCATAGTTGGTGACTTAATAACTAGAATTGAAGATATTTAAGACTTGGGCCTAACATTTATTCGAAATTAAATTTCAATAAACACATAGACAGTAAAATATCCAAAGCAAATGTCTTTTTCATGTTATTGCCTTCGTCACTTTAATTAGTCAGTAGAAATGCCTAGTTATGAAGAAAGATGTCGGATAGTAAACTTAAAATTCTTGGCATATTCAGGACATAACGTTTGTAAGAGACATCGCTTCCGGAAGAATAAAGTCAACGTTTTTACTGTCGAATCTCTGTTTTTATGTTTCGGGTATATCGTTACATAAGCATGGCTTGTTTTATGAACCAAATAACTTAAAAAGCTGTGGAAGGAATGAGCCTTTAACGAGGTGCATTAGGCGTTTTAATTCAATATGCAATTCTGTTGATTCCAGTACTAATATTTCATTGAACAGAATTGCGTTAAAAACGAGTGGTGGGTGCACGCCTGGGTCGTACACAACTTTCTCTTTCACAACGAGAATGAGAGAATTCGATAATTTGGCCAAAATATACAATAATATTCATTTCGGTTATAAATACTAAAAATGAGATAAATAATTGCGAATGATATTATACGAACGCTTATTCCGGAATTTGAATGAAACGGTGTCTATGTGAATAATAATGATTTTCCACTATTGGCCAAAACTTAAAATTCCGTTAAGTGATATTTGGGCCAAAACTAATTATGTGGAATTGTTACATAAAAAAATCGTAGTATATGAATTAAATTTCATTCAATTTGACAAAATGATTTGCGAGAAAATTTACTTTACATGGCCTAACTGCAAAAATCCGTTGTATGGATTTTCTCGAAAAAGGTGGGTACGCAGTTCTTTTTTTTTTTTATCAATTTTTAATTTAATTTTTTCTCTTCACTTGAAGAGTTTTGTTTAATCTTAATATTAGCTTTATAAATTTATAACGGGTGTATTTAGAGGCATAGAACTTTGAATTGAAATAAAAGACAAGAAAATCGTTTAGTGTCCATCAATTTGGCTTTATTAGAAGGATACTTGAATGCAATTAATGTTTAAATATGATTTCGGACATGTAGCCGCCGCGGCTGGTGCGAATAAAGCCAAGTCAAGAGGTCCAATTTTCAACGATTTTTTCGAGCATCTGGCCCTGTCAGCAATAACACCACGAATGTTGGCTTCCAAGTCCCCTAACGTTCCTGGTTTGTTGGCATAGACGAGCGAGTTCACATATCCCCAAAGAAAATAATCCCATGGTGTCAAATCACATGATCTTGGTGGCCAATTGACAGGTCCATTCTGCGAAATTATGAGCTCATCGAATGTTTCCTTCAATAAATCGATTGTGACGTGTGCTGTGTGGCATGTCGAACAAAATAGTCGGTTATCATGGCTCTATACCGGTCTCTATTAATAAAACTGACTCTCCAGCATCGTTTCGGAAGAAGAATAGCCCAATGACTCCAGCATAGGACACACCAAACAGTCATTTTTGTGGATGTAATGGCGTATCAAGGGTCACATACGGATTCTCTTCACTTCAAAAACGGCAATTTTGCTTGTTGACGTAGCCATTCAACCAAAAATGGGCCTCAGCACTGAATAAAATTTTGCGGTGAAAATCAGCATCGAGTTCAATCTCATCTTCAGCCCATATACCAAAATCACGACGCATTGCCTGTTCTCGCGGCTTTAATTCTTGCACAAGCTGACTTTTGTAAGTCGAATGCCAAGATATTTCGCAAAATCTTCCATAAAGTTTGTGGCGTGCAGCTAGTAGCTTCATCAGTGAAGACTGACCCTCGTTCGTGTGATATCACACCGTTAGACTTTTTCCTGTGGGGATATGTAAAGTCAAAAGCTTATGCCGACAAACCCGCTTCGATTTAGGCCTTGGAGGAAAACATCACGCGTGTCATTCGCCAGTTACCAGTCGAAATGCTCGAACGAGTGATCGAAAATTGGACTCAACGGATGGACCATCTGCAACGTAGCAACGGCCAACATTTGATAGACATAATGTTCAAAAAATAAATGCCAAAGAATGTTCTTTCAAATGATAATAAACATTCTCCATTAAATTTGAATTTTCTGTGTTTTGTTCTTTAAAAAAGTAAGGAACCTCGAAATGGATTACCCTTTACTTCCTAAAATGGCACGAATATTTTCTTTTGTGTGAGTGATAATCGCAGCAAGATCCCCGACCATTTCGGCGAGCTATGCCAGCGTGCCACCCTGCTGCGTCGACCAGGACAAGACACCAGCTGCCTATCGATAGCTAATCCACAGGCTTTCTACAAGTTGATGGACAAAGCTGCAATAGCTGTGCACGGTGGCAAATCGATTCAGTCGGGTGCTCTTTAACACTTTGCTCTACACCGGGAATTGTTTCTTCAGTGCGCACTGTTCGACGTCTCTGCAGATGCCCGTTATTAACATTTTTCTGTTGTTCTTTTATAATAATTTCGATTTTGTTATATATTTTTATCAATACATTATTTCTGTTACTTTTTTTGATATAGTTATATAATCTGTAAATTGTAAAAAAAAAATTTGACTTAATAAAACAATCAAACAAAGAAATTGAAACTCTTCGCAGCTAATTTAACAAAATTCAAAATTATTTTTTACATTCTACCATGACCCAGTTCTCTGTTTTATTAAACTTTTGAAAAATTTGAATGAAAGTATACAAACAAATTGATGAGTAATATATGGCGTCACATATTAATTATGTATTTAAATTTTTTGGTAAAAAATGTTCTAGTTCGTTAAATAAAATGTCTTCCACAATTAATTAACCTGTGGCTTAATTTCAGCCATATACCCCATATCGGACTTCCAAGGAACCAATTTAAATAGATACAAATTTGAATAAGAATTATAGAGAACGTCTAGAAACTTTCATTTATCGTTGTAGCTAATTCCATTCATATTAATATCAAGACTCCTTTTCATTAATAAAAAAAATCTTTAATCGATATAATGAATAAATTAACTAATATGAATATATGTATCTATATCGAGTTATATAAATTTTTCCCAATTCATTAATAACCATTCAGTAGAGAGTATCCGATGTGTCAAGTGTGCGTAGCATATGTTCTACTGACAATCTAATTAAAAATATTAATATCTGTTTTTAATTAAGTATTGTGTTTAATTAAACATATAAACAAATCATATTAATTCAATTATTATTTTTAATAGATATATTAATATAAAATTATGTAAATTGGTATTTTTGTTATGTTTTAACTTTTTTTTTCAGGTAAAATATTATGTTCGTCAGTTAAAACATATTCTGAATTTGCCTTTGGATATGATTAACATTTTTCACAAATTTATGTACAAGTATTATTTATTTGAACTGAATTGTGTAAGCTAGCTTGATTATCGTTTGCGTTTGTGTGATTACATTATTAAACTGTCGGTACCTAACTAGATAAAAGAATGTCACATTTGTGAACGATTTAATTACATGGATTATAGGAATGAGATCTATTGAATTTAAGCGGAAACATATTTATATTGATGGACAAATGAGTTGCATAAATAAATTAATTTGTAGTCTGTTTTTTCTACAATTAAGTATCTCCTCATTACACCCTCTTACACTTAAATGGTAGCTAAAGTTAATTAATATTTTTATTTTTCTGAAAGTTTAGTAATTTTTAAATGGGGAACTTAAAATTTTACTCAAACATTTGGATACTAGTGAACTTAAATATTAACTGATATCAAATTTAAAACCTACTCCATGTTGTCGTGCATGACCTTTTTGATATTTTTAATTTGTTCAATTATTTTCGTCTCAAATTAAGTCTAATGTTACATGATATGTTTGATCTGTGTAAGTGCATTTTGAGCATGGAAAATCAGTGCGCCCCAAAATACCCCTTCATTGTGCTTCCATTTATTTTCAATAACTGTTTTAGTCAAATAAGGCTTTGGAGGCTCTGAAATGTAAGATAGATTTCTAATATTTTTTGAATGGAACATAGAAAGCATCTTGTGATAATAGGCCTTGAGATGAAGAGATCCTATGAATCACCCTTAATATGAACGTCATAAAAAGTGGGCGTAGGTTCAATTCTTCAAACACGACTCTTTGCTCTCCTGGATATAAACTGCATATTTTTTCTTCATATTGGTGCAAACTGTTTTGCATTGTCCGCATAACACAAATAATTCGATTGTTGTATGGCTCGTAGCGATAATTTAAAGAAATTTATAATACATTTTAAAAAATATAATATTTGATATATGTTAGTTAAAAATACGCTTACATAGACAAAAGGAGAGGCAGACTTGTTGGGAACGTCTTTTTTTATTTTCATATGTCAGGGTATATAAACATTTACATCTCATAATGTATATATCGAGTTCGATTAATTTTCCAAATGCTTGACTTGGCCTTCTTATAACAATCATCTCAAATTAAAATTGCTGATTATACTGGTACAGTCTTAGTTTACTGGACGGAAATATTTTAGGAATGCGCTTCGATCTCTATAAATTTAAATTCCGCAATATATATCATGTGTTCTAATAAAAGACTGAAAAACATACCCGTAGATATACTAATATTAAGTCAAAATTTGTTTTTTTATATAAAACATCAAAATTAAAAAAAGTGCTGGGTCATACACAACTTTCTTTTTTCACAGCGAGTTGGACGTTGATCGAACGCTTGCATGCGCGAACTTGAAGAATTGCATGGTTTGGAAAAAATAAACAACAATAGTCATTTTGATTATTGATGCTTAGTTCATATAAATAATGTCCAAATGTGAAGAAGAATGATTTTCCGTTATTAAAAAAAAAATTAATTCCGTTAAGTTATTGTTGGGCTAAAACCTGCAAACAGTAATAGTAGTACAAATAAAGATTAAATTTAATTCAATTTGACAAAATAGTTTGCGAGAAATTAATAATTTTCTTTCTGTTGGAACTAAAACAAGCTTAGAGTATAACAAATTTTAGTCAAAATCGTTAAAACTGGTTTTCGACAAAATTGAGATTATGTAAAATTTTATATGGTAGGTACCGTTATTAACATGGCTAAGAGTACAAAAAAAGTGGTTTAGAATTATGACAAAAAAAACACTTGATAAAAAGTTCGAAAAAAATCGGTCAAGCCGTTTAGGCTTTAGGCTACGAGTCCGAAAACCAACCGGCTGAATTCCCGAAAATACTTGTTTTTCGATTCCGCTATCATCGTAACGTTAGAGTCAATCAAAATCTGGTGGTTGAATTTTTTCGGAACAAATTTACTTTATTACAAACTTACTTTTTTCACATTTTTTTTTATTCCACTCACTATTTTATGCTGATAATTTAGAAATTTTTTAAAATCGTCGTTGTCAATTAGTTTAAAAGTTATTAAACAAACAAAATTCAAAAAATCCTTATAGAAATCAACATTTTTTTGACATTTCACACATAGCTGAATGATAAATAAGAAGAAGAACATTGCACTGCAGCATTTCCAGATAAACAAATAAAATACTACATATTTCCCAAAATGTAAAAATATAAATCGAAGGATTTTAAATCTCTTTCTACGCTCACTCAACTTCGTATATCTGGTCAGCGTATGTAAAGTCGTCAGGCAGGCGCCTAAGTCCAACAGGTTTTTTTCTTTACGATACTCTGGCTATCATACTTTAAATTTCATATTTTAAAGCCCCTTGAACAAATGTTTAATGCATCTCTATATTCTGGGATATTTTTAGATTGTTGGAGGTTTTAATACATTACGCCCGTAAATAAATCAGGATCCAAGCAATGTATAGAAAATTGCAGACCCATTGCCAAACTACAATTGATCACAAAGAACTTTGAATCACTTGTCGAAAAAAGATTATATAATGTGGTTCGAGATCACATTACAATATTTCATCATGGTTGTATGAGTGAAAGATAAACTTCCACAAATCTTTCCCTGTTTACAAATTTTTGCACTAATAGCATTGAAAATAGGAAACAGTAGATATTTTTATACAGTAAACCACCCAACTTAAGTTCATTGACATTGACATTGACATCACAGTAATTCGCACATGAATGCATCGAACTACAGACACATGACAGCACTGGCGACTGAGGCCATCGGCTGGGACAGATCAAGACATTAATACAACAGACAGTGACAGATAGACAGATAGACACATTGAAGGAAAGACATATAACATAAACCTAAGTGGCACAGAGGAGGAGACATCGATTTATATTGTCTCATATTATCGCACAGGTAGCCTCAGATAAGCTGGCATCTTTCGTAGAAAAAAAATGCTGCCGAAGCTGGGGCTTGAACCCGCAGCGTTTGGCTTAGCAGTCAACTACGCATTCCTCTGAGCCATGGCCACTTGCAACTTAAGTTCAAAAACTTAAAATGCTAGGATTTCATTCTAATTTATTAAAGTTGATTGGCTTATTAAAAAGAGTTCAATTTGATAAAATTGGTTCAAGAAAATCAAAAAAAAAAAAATTGGTTTTTCTGCTGAACCTCAAGGTAGCCACATGGGACCACTTGTATTTCTTCTTTTTATAAATTACTTACCCTTACAAATAACTTCGCCAAGGTGTTTAATGTTTGCCGACGATGTTAAAATATATCAAATGGTAAATTTCTTTTCAGATTGTTTCGCCCTACAAAAAGATATTAGTCCCTTATCTTGTTGTTGTGATATAAAGAAATTACCATTTGATATATGTAAGTGTTCTGTCCTTAACTTCACAAGGTGTCATTGTCCCATTATCTTTGATTACATGATCTCAAGCACTGCTCTTAAAAGAGTTTTTAATCAAACAGATTTCGGAGTAATTTTAGATGCCAAATCAGATTTCAAAATGCATTTTATAATAATAATATGTTTTATTTCGTGATAATTTTTTACAAAGCCTGTGACCGCACGTTTTACAATTCAGAGATTGAACAGTTATTATCTTTCTTCTGAGATATTATCTTACATTTCAAAATGATTTACAAGCAATTGCAAATTTAATTTAAAGGAAAAATACGAATAAACCTTTATTTGAGTAAAAAAAAAAAGAAGGAATATCTAATATACATAATTTAGAATTTTATGAATATTCAAGGAATGCTTTTTATATTAACAAATATAAGTACATAAAATATAATCAGATAATAAAAATAAATTATATAATAAATCAATAAATAATAAACAAACAAATAAATAAATTAATAAATAAATAAATAAATACAAATGACACAAAAATTAAAAATAAATATAAATAAACAAATAAATTCAAATAATAAAAAATAATCAAATAAATAAATAAATAAACAAATAAAGAAACAAATAATTAAATAAATGAATTAATAAATTAATAAATAGATAAAAAATAAATATATAATACAAAAATTAGTTAATAATGTGTTAGTAGACGAAAACATGGATGAGTATAAAAATAATAATTGTTTAATAAATAACAATTTAAGACAAAAACGAATAAGATAAATTAACATAAAATAAATAGTATTACAAACCTTAGTAAACAAATGGTAAATAAACAAATAATAACAATTGATTACAAAAATAATAAATTATAAAGAAACGCAGACGAAATATAATATTAGACATTTTTGAATATATTTTAAGTTAACCCAGATAAATAAAGTTGGTATATGAGGGGATTTTCAGCAATATCACATTTATTATTAAAATTGTTCGTGAGTTTCCGAATCGTTTCAGAAATCAATTCAACATCCGCTCTTTTGCAGATCAAAAGTGGAATGATGCTAAGGAAGATTGAGCATCATTTTTAACACTTTATTTTGTGAAATTTGTAATTATTTAATATGACATTTCGCAGCACTTCCCCATACTGGACAACCATATAATAAAATTGACTGAAAAATCACTTTATGTATTATTATTTAAGTGTTTTTTGAAAGTGAAGATTTTCTGTTTATGAACGGATAAATCATCTTAATTGCTATACTCATTTTCTTAAGAGTATTATTAATATGTGGGCTAAAGGTTAGTTTCGTGTCAAGATGAACTCCTAGATATTTGACGGACTGTTCCCATGCTATGGTGTTTCCGTTAAATTGAAGCTGACTACTGGGATGATAGCAAGCCTTTCTTTTTCGAGAGAAAAAAAAGGCTTGCAACTTTCCAGTGTTCAACTTAATCTTCCATTTGTGATAATATTTTTCCAAAATTTCGATTGCATTTTTAAGATTATTCTCAATATTGAGAGCAAACTCATGCGATGCAAAAATGGCCGTGTCATCAGCAAAAATAGCTGAGTCATAATACGGGAGAGTTGGAAAATCTGATGTATACAGGTTGTACAAGGATGGACCCAGAACTGAACCTTGGGGGACACCAACATCAAAACATAATAAATTAGAAACACCACAATTAACATGAACTTGGAAACTTCTACCTGACAAGAAACTCTGAACTGTTTTACACAAATATAAAGGGAAGCCAAATTGGATAATTTTATGCACTAATCCATTATGCCAAACAGAATCAAAAGCTTTCTCTATATCCATTAAAATCATTCCTGTTGACTGACCCTGTGCCCGATTTTGTACAACATGGCTATAGATTCTTTTTATCTGATGAGATGTGCTGTGAAAGCGTCTAAAGCCAAATTGTTCATCAGGATAAATTTGTAAAATTCCAACAAATTTTAAAATTTGTTCCTTTATAACCTTTTCATAAATTTTGCTTATGCTGCTGAGCAAACTTATAGGCCTGTAACTTGCAGACATTTCAGGTGGTTTTCCTGCTTTTAAAATGGGTACAACCTTCGCCTTTTTCCACTCGTTAGGGAAATATTGGAATTTAAGGCATGCATTTATGAGAAATGTTAAGAACTTTATTCCAACTGGCGGTAGATGTTTTAAGTAAACACTTTTTATCCGGTCCAGGCCTCCTACTTTTCGATTCTGAAGGCTTTCAACAATGCTTTGGATGCTTTCTTCCACAACGAATTCAATGGTGTGACTTCAACGGTTGCATCCAAATTTTGAATTGTGTCAATCACTTGATCATTTGTTTCTCTGTCGCTTAAGTTTTGGGACACTAAATGATTCATTGCGAAATTCCTAGTAAGCTCGTTTGCCTTTTCCGGAATCTGTAAGGAAAGTTGTTCCAGAATCCTTTAAGAACGGAATATTCCTGTTTTTGTTCTTAACTGTCTTTACAATATTCCAAAAAGGTCTACCATTCTTTTCAGTAACGCTCAGTCTTTTGTTGATTTCATTATTTCAAAAGGAAATTCTATGCTAGGTGTGTTTTTCGAAATTTAAAAATCGCTTTTTATTAGTTTTGGTGTACTTTGGTGTCTATTCTATAATAACAGCATGATTCGTATTGAACGAATTCAAAAAAAAATTCACTCGGTTTGTCCTTTGTACGTTGAATTGGTTTCTGCTTTTGCCACCATATGTATTCACAAATGCGCTCCTGTAAATTTACTTCTTTATTGCGCTTGTAAAAGATGTTGCAACGGCACATATTGGTTGCATCCCCTTAGTATGGCATAAATATACTTTAGCTGCCTTTCACTTTTTGCACTTTTTTTTTATTAATCGATTCGTCTCTGCGCACTGATCATTTATATGCTTTTAAAAATTGTCGCTCACATTTAGTTTAAAAGTTATTAATAAAATAAAATTGCACTTTTTGGGTTATAATCCCATACAAGTTGTTTGTAGTTTGACACTTCATTTATTTTTTTTCTGCTGCGGTGTACGCAGCATTGCCATGTTGAAAAAAATATACCAAATAAAAATATTTTAACAAAAAGATATGTTGACTAAGGCGCCTGCCTGACGACTTTAAATACCCTGAGCGGAGCAACGAAGTTGCGTGAGCGTGGACTGTCCACAGAAAGAGAGTTGAAATCCTTTGTTCCCGCGAAGCGGGCCACGCAGAGTACCGCTTAATAGAAAAACTGTTGACTTAGGCGCCTGCCTGACGACTTTAAATACCCTGAGCGGAGCAACGAAGTTGCGTGAGCGTGGACTGTCCACAGAAAGAGAGTTGAAATCCTTTGTTCCCGCGAAGCGGGCCACGCAGAGTACCGGTTAACAGAAAAACTGTTGAGTTAGGATTTAATTTATTTATTATATTATACTAATTTATGATGAATCGTCAGAATCATTAGAACATGGTTCTGGAATTGCTTCTTGCCCGTTGTATAGTTTGCCGGCACATTTAAAAAATTCTTCGAGGGGGTCTAAATTTTCGTTACGGCATTTTTTTAAGATTTTTAATTTTTTTTACAATTTTTTACATTTTTTACATTTCTTTACATTTTGGGAAATATGTAATATTTTTTTTTTCTATCTTGCAATGCTCCATTGGAATGTTTTTCTTCATATTTATCATTCAGCTATGTGTGAACTGTCAAATGTTGGTTGATTTCTATAGGGATTTTTGGAAATTTCATTGTTTAATAACTTTTTAACTAATTGAGAGCGACAAAAAAAAAATTTCTAAATTTTTAGCTTAATTTAGTGAGTGGAACAAAAAAAATAAAAGTGGAAAAAGTGATTGGAAGCTGAAGTAACAATGTTCCCTTAGTATCCTTGTTTAATGTTTATGTTCCAGCACGTCCACCTAGATCTAGGCTTCAATATTATTATTTTGCTATACCACGACATGACACAAATTATGGTCGTAATGAACTTGTCACAAACGCATGTCTTTATTTTAACAAATATATAAATGCAATCGACCCCAATTTGAGCAGAGATACTTTTAAGAATACGATTTTCAAAGCAATTAAATAAGTTTGATTATTTGATTATTTATTCCTTAACAATGGAAGAAATATTACTTTATCATTGTAGTCTAAGAAAGCAAAATGTGCTTATAGATAAAATAATTAAGTAAATTTGATCAGTAGATCAAATCTTGAATCTGGATCTCTAATTTCCAGTAACCCTAAGAGTGAGTAAAATCTTGTTAAACATGGACATTTCGACAACCATCGTGCATCAGTATGCAACAGCGATTGTTGGAAGTCTTCATAGACGCACAATTGTGCAAATAATCGGATATTCAACGCATCTCCTGATTTTTTTAACTGCTTTTATCACAATTTGAAGCGTTTGGTGCAATCTATCACTTAATTGTGTCGCTACCAAGTGTTGTTGGTGGATGACGCAGTGAATTTCAGTAACTTTTGGTATTATTATTTTAAGATGCTTCAAAGCCCACGATAATGGTCGAACATGTCAGGACTCAGGAGCTCTATCTGCTGCCACTTAAAACATTGTAAATGCAATCGAATTTTTGAAAAATAAAAACACTCAGGATATTAAATATTGATTCGCGCCTAAGTGTACGTCTCCAAAATTTTTGCTCCTCATTGATTTCTTCGTCCATAACAAGTCGAACATATGCCAATATTAATGCTACACTACCAGGTAAATTTGAGTCTTCCAGTTGAATACAAAAATGAGTTGTTTTCAAATAATTACACAAGAAGCCTTTAATATCAGAGCTCATTTCATCAATGCGTCGTTGTACAGCGTTGTTACTCATAGGAATTCTTTTGAGTATGTAAATTTTGGTGCCGTGACATAAGGCCAAGCGATAAAAGGCCAATTTTTTCTAAGTTTGGCCTTATGTCGCTTAATAAAATTGACATATGACAACATTTTAGCATTTGGCATTATGACAATTCGATAAAACGACATAAGGTCAAATGAGGAAAGTGAAATAAAGCCAAATAAAGCTCAAATTCAATTGTATATACCAGTATCAGGAAAGGATATATGTATGTGTTATATGCAATCGAAAATGTCATAAATCCAAATTGCAGATATGACTCTTCATCCAAATGCTAGAATTTGGCTTTATGTCACTATAACAAAACAATAAAAAACCAAATTTATAGATTTGGCCTTATGACGGTGTTATGTCACGGCACCGTCAATTTTTCTAAACCATCACTTATAACCGGTGAGCCCGTTGAGTCTCCCGTTGACCCCTGCGGGTCCGCATAGACCACTTTTGGAATCACTTTGCTAGAGCTATACAAAAAATTAGAGCTCTGCAATAAATAACTTTAAAAATGAAAAATAAAAAAAACAGTGTTGTTTGAAAAAAATGCATCTAGTGTGATAGATATATTGTTTGACTGACTACCTGTGTGTTGGGTGGCAAAATATTATTGAAACCACACATCACTAATATCAAATCTATTCAATTCTGGCCAAAACTGTCCTCTAACATGAAACGACTGCGAACTGTGTTGACCCTTATATGACGATCAGTTTCATCGACGAAAAAATGTCCTCCAAGCACACCTCTCTTCGTATTTTTGCCTCTTACCATTGGATTTGTTGCTACCCAGTTAGGCATAGGTACACTTTTTATTGACAAAGCCAAAAACGAGCTTCATCACTAAAAATGGCTTTTGGACGAAATTCATCATCGAACTTTGCAGAGCTTAATCAGTTTCAGCACTTAAGTGAGTCAATACACCTCAGTTCGTGAGTCAACCTGACATTGTTATGGTGCAAACCAAGATCAAACACAAAATTCGAAACGAAATTCCGGATTCCAATGAAAAGCATGGGAGTTGAAAGATTCGGCAGCAATATTTTCGAGAGGTGCGTTGTCTTACTGGCACGATAATCTTCGTAGTGAAAATTGTGAAAATTGATTCAAGGGTCCACTGTGACTAGTAGGTAAGTCTATAAAAAAAAAGTTAATGGTAAGCTAGATTGATATTTTGATGTCGAATAAAAAAACATTTGTTAGGACGCCTTTGAAACCAGAAAATTGAAGTAAACGATTTTTATGTTGCAGCCAACAACTTAAAAATCGCTTAAAAATGTTTGACATAAAAATATAGTTTACGTGATAAAATGTAAGCTTTGAATAACATTTTAGAATTGAGCAATCATAAAGCGTGTAAGGAAGATTTTTATTAATATATAAAATTGTAATGTCGCCATTGAAAAATACTATTATTAACATTAACAAACAGTGGTGCATCGTTTATTTGGAATACTAGCCACGACTGAACTTCATGACTAAATTTTCATTAGTTCCAACTTGAAAAATTCAAATATATGCCATTAAATACCAAACCAATATCCACTATCTATTCCCCCATCCAATATAAATGGAAAAAAAATGCATAAAAACAAAATCCACTTCAAATTATTTACTGACAAAAGCAACTACTTATGTAGCTTTACTCTGGATTGTTAACAATATTGGTATTAACTTGATTTTTGTCAGAAAGTAATAAAAATACAAATACAATAAAAAAAAATTAATTAAAAGTTGGAGTAGCTTAAACCAATCAATCAATTGAGTGCTCCTTAATTGGAGAAATTATATTCCATTCAGATTTGCAGAGTCAAATATGGTATTGTTGACATTATCCAGAACTCTCATCCTCGATGTCACAATTTCATTCAACATTCAACGTACGAAATGTGATATTTTCGTAAATAGCAATCGTTAATCGTAAAAGATACCCTGAACTCAAATTGCCAACCACATTTAACTGATACAAAACAATTTAAAATGAATCTGAGTTCTCCCTTGGGGAACATGATATAATGATACTTTCCAACCGGCATGAATCGTTCACTCCTAAGGGAATACATATTTTTACATAACAATGTAAATAAGCACATTACCTTTCATTGAACAAAATTAATATTTACTGCCCGCTAATTAATTTGCATCGAATTCTAGAGTCTGGTTCTGTTTTTTTTTCATTTAAGATCAAACAGTACGTACGGTTTCCTTTTTCACTATTTAAAAAAATATAATGACTTCAAAATGTAAATTTGCGTAAAATCGCCCATTAACATCGTCCTTAATAAAACAAAGTCCTTAATCCCTTAAATGTTTTTTTTTTTTCATTTTTGCACGCGCCCACAGTGAAATACGCAAAAACCAAAGAAATTCGTTTTCCCTTAAAAATGAAAAATAAACCTAAAAATCGAGGAACCTATTCTGGATCAAAAAAAAATGAAGAAATAACCGCAGGTGATATTTTTATTTGAGGCAATAAAAATATGGTAAGGTGTTCGCGTTTCTGAATGAATAAACTCAAGCATTGTTGTTTTTTACGACATGATTCCTTCGAAAAAGTCTTTGCGATATGGATGGTTCATGGTAATATTTTTGCTATCAAGCAGAAGAGCAAACCTTGAAAAATGGCTATAAAATGTTAAGGATGTCATTTCATATCTTATGCTCTTCTTATTTATGAATGAACAAAAAATGTCGTATAATTTATATGTAAAATGTTAACATGATGATGAAATTATGATTTCATGGTATTTTTGTTTGCCACAAATATGCGGCAAGGGGGTGCATAAATGTGAAACACTAAATTTTCGGAGGATTAACTGGCATATATGACAAAATTAAGTTGATTGTGTAAGAATCGAAATCATAAAATGATGACATTTTGCGGAGAGGTTTTCTCATTAAAAGACTATAAAACGAAAAATGATCCTGACTGCTGTTTTTTTTTTTTTCAAATAGAAAAAGGTTAAATCATGTTGTCGCAACAAATACTAAGGTAGTATTTCGTCTTGGAAATACTACCTGCCCATAGATACGTACCATGATCGGCAAAATTAAAGAGGGGTTTCGTTAAATCTATCAACTAAGTCCTTGGTTAGGTCTCTTGATGATGTGCTCTTTAAGTCTCTGAAAAGTGTAGTTTATGAACCATTTTACCTTCCATCATCATTCAACGCATAACTCTTTAAGAATTGTAGAGAGCATAGCATTTGTAAGCATAGGACAGTTAAATCATAAACGAAGTGATTAAATAAAACTGAAATCAAAATTATGTTTGAAAAAAGATTTGTAGCTCTACGCAAGCCGAATACATAGCGCGCTGAATTATTAAGAGCGACATTGAGCCTTCCCTTGCTGACTGCATCACAATGACAAAAAAACTTCACACCCATATGTGAGCATAGGCACTACAAGTGTTTTAACGGGTGATCCAAGTAAAGATACTTTTTTCAATAGCCTTTTTTGACAGATCACGTGTGAGTCGTGTCATGCTGTCATGTTATTTTTGTTTAGTATTGTTTGGCATTTCATAATGGGAAGACTTACGCGTGAACAACGTTTACAAATTGTTTAACTTTATTATGAAAATTCACGTTCTGTGAGGAATGTGTTTCGTGCACTTCGCTCAACTTATGGTCAACATAATCGGCCTACTGAGCGTACTATTCGCAACACCATCACCCAGCATTCATTATTGGATAATATTCGACCGAATAGACCACGTCCAGCACGCTGTGAAGAAAATATAGCGGCCGTAGCTGAGAGTGTACACGAAGACCGTAGAGAGTCGTTCGGCGCCGTTCGCAGCAACTCGAACTGACATATGGAACGACTTGGCGCATTTTACGTCAAGATCTTAAATTGAAAGCGTACAAAATATAGCTTGTGCAACAACTGAAGCCGCTCGACCTTCCCATGTGACATCGCTTCGCTCTACGGGCTCTTGAAAAGTTCCAAGAAGATCCGACGTTTTCGAGGCAAATTTTGTTTAGCGATGAGACCCATTTCTGGCTCAATGGGTATGTAAACAAACAAAATTGCCACATTTGGGACGAAGAGCAATCGAAGAGATTGAAGAACTGCCACTTCATCCAGAAAAAACAACAGTTTGGTGTGGTTTGTGGGCCGATGGAATCATCGGTCCATATTTCTTTAAAAATTATGCCGGTGCGAACGTAACCGTCAATGGCGACCGTTATCGTGCCATGATAACCGACTATTTGATGCCTGAAATTGAAGCTCGTGATCTCGGCGACATTTGGTTTCAGCAAGACGGCGCCACTTGCCACACATCGCATCAATCAATGGACTTATTGAGAGAACATTTCGGTGAGCACATAATTTCACCTTTTGGACCGGTCGATTGGCCACCAAGATCGTGTGATATCACACCGTTAGACTTTTTCCTGTGGGGATATGTAAAGTTAAAAGCTTATGCCGACAAACCCGCTTCGATTCAGGCCTTGGAGGAAAACATCACGCGTGTCATTCGCCAGTTACCAGTCGAAATGCTCGAACGAGTGATCGAAAATTGGACTCAACGGATGGACCATCTGCGACGTAGCAACGGCCAACATTTGATAGACATAATCTTCAAAAAATAAATGCCAAAGAATGTTCTTTCAAATGATAATAAACATTCTCCATTAAATTTGAATTTTCTGCGTTTTGTTCTTTAAAAAAGTAAGGAACCTCGAAATGGATCACCCTTTAGTTAAAAGCAAACGAGTTTCCTGAGATAATGCTGTGAACACCAGATCATACGGAGTATACCATAAAACTTACCGACCGACGGAGCGTTGATGTGCATATCCCAGGACAGGATATTATTGAAAAGCATACCAAGATTCATTGCCTGTGATTAATAGGCTATAGGTAAACTATTTAGGTATAAGATCGGGAAGTATTCAACGTCTATGGCTTTTTTCTAATGACGATGCATTTCAATTTCGATGGATTTAGGAAAAGACCAGCGCGAGATTTCATTTAAGTCTTTGTTGATTGTTAGAGCACAATCATCGATTAGTCCAAGTTGACAACTTTTGTAGAGTTGTACATCATCTGCATACATTGGAATTGAGGATTCTGTAATCTTATTTGGATGTTCATTTATATATAACGAAAAAAGAACAGGTTCTACAATGGAGCCCTGAGGGACTCCTCTAGTAGTCGGAAGAAAATTTAAAATTGTGTTGCCAATAGAGACTGCTTGTTTTCTATCCCGAAGATATGATGAAAACAAACGCACTGTTGAAGATGAAAGCTAGTAAAATTCAGTCTCATTTTAATTATTATTAGAAAATTAATAATTTTTTAATTGACCCTATGCTTTTTAATAGGCAGTTTGTGAACGTGCCTTTATGTCTGATTGAAACTTAAAAGGGTGCAAAAAACCGTATGAACAAAGTAAATTATTAATTTAATTTTTTAAACGTCAACCGAAAACTCTTTTGTCCGTGTGAAGCCTAAAGTAAAGGGTGGTTAAATTTTAAGGACCGATGTTGATAAAACACAAATCATTTAGGAAATTATTGTCATTTCTTTTTATTTTGATAATATTGGTATGGTTCATTTATGTATGGAACAAAATATCGGCCAAATGGCCGCCGCGACCTCGGCGGCAAACCTCCATCCGATGGTCCTAATTTTCGATTGCGCTAAAGCAGAATTGACATAATTCTATGTCTTTAATGTGCTGAATTATATCATCCTTTAGCTCTCAAATTGTTGCTGGGTTATCGACGTACACCTTTTCCTTCAGATTACCCCCAAAGCAAGAAGTCCAACGGTGTCAAATCACATGATCTTGGCGGTCAATTGACATCGCCACAATGTGAGATAACACATCGAATTTGTCGCGCAAAAGAGCCATTGAGTCATGTTGAAACCATATATAGTCCACATCCTTACCTTCCTAAAACTCATTTAGGTGTTGCTACGGCTGGGAATCGAACCCAGACCTTCTGTGCGTCGCACTAATCATCGCGTCATTGAGCCCGTTACTTCACATATCCCCACAGAAAATAGTCAGGCGGCGGTAAATCGCACGATCTTGGAGGCCAATTCACAGGAACAAAACGCGAAATTATGTGCTCACCTAACGATTCCTTCAACAAATCAATTGTGGCACAACTGTGTGACATGTTGCTCCGCCTTGATGATCGAAAAAGGGTCTTCCTCTACGCAATGCTCAACAGCTGCAATGACTTCTTATGTAAGCACTGTACGACGTTTCTGTGGATGCGCATTACAATTTGGAGTAAACGTGGTGCGAAAACGTTCCATACGTAATCGAATTAATTGGTCTGATGGACGATTGCGATATGTACCAGATAAGTAAGACAATTTTATCCGCATTTAACTGACTTTCCAGTCGTTTAAAAAAGTACTAAAAATATTTTTTGATAAAATCACGGAAAATGAAAAAAAGGGGAAAACAAACTCTTGAAAAGCAATCAAAATTTATTTTCTAGAAAGTGTCACTTGGCTGGTCGCAAAAAAAATAACAATTTCGACACATCAAAATAATTTATTCTTCTCCTATGTTGACCGTAAAATGGACGTAGTGCGCGATACCTATTTCGAACAGAACCATGATTTTCATAATAAGTTTGCACCATTTGGAAGCGTTGTTCAGACGTCAGTCTATTCATGTTGAAATAGCAAACCAGCTAAAAACAAATCACTTGTCAAACGGGCTGCCAGTTAAAATAATGTTACCAACTTAATGTTCTATACCTTTAAAAAAAGCTCCCTTTATCAGGGTTAAACAAAAGACTAGATGAAGATGCTTTACATTAGCACATAACATTTTTGAATCTAATATCTACAAAACTTTAAACTTGTTAAAACTATTCAATAAGGTTAGTTCTGCAATAAATTGAAAGATGTATCTCCTCGTTATATTCCACAATTTTTTTCGGTGGTATAACTTGTTCTTCACTCGTCGTGACGTTTATATTTACTGCCGCTGACTAGCAAAGATATTTCTTAAATCTATTTGTATTCATATAAATCGATCAAGTCACAATGTTTGGTTCCCCTTCTTATTCGACGATTTCATAAATATTTCAATCTCTATCATCTTCAACTCCCATGTGTATCCAGTTTGTGCACCCGCATGAAGATAAATTTTTCGTTGGATTTTATTTCCAACTGAATATTTAAATCACGAAGTAATCGTTTGATTGTTTGCGTACGAAACATTTGATTTATCAATTATTTTTTTTTATTTTGTTTTTCTCTCCAACAGGATAACGAAAATATTACAATGCCATATTATAAGCGCACAAACACTGACATAAAATTATATTGAAGAGCGAAAATGTGTGTTGCTTTTTTAACCGATGCGATGATTGTATAAATAAGTAAATACATGATTCTACCAAAAATAAATATCAATCTCTATCCTGTTGTCATATTTAAGGATATTTTTCCATGTGGATGTGAATTCATGCGTGGAGATGTTAAGTTGTTTGTTTCTGTTGTTTTTTCAACCATGAAGCCATGGTTTTGTCGAGCGAACTGGAATATTGTTTATTCTAAATGTTCTCCAATAAATATCTAGACCAAGATTTGACGCTGTTGCGATATAAAATATCGTCATTGTTATGACTGAATAGTATTTGCCAAGCAACATCCGTATCGTAATTCGTAATTTACCTATTTCGTACGTGAATTGTTAGGTAAATATAAATGCAAATCAAATCGGGAAATGTGCGGTTCATTGTTTGGGTGAATAAATATTTATAGATTCACAGTGCTCATTTTTGTATGACAGTGTGTGAATTTCTTGTTTTCATATATCGTATGGAAATGCTATTTTAATGTTAACTGTATTGAGAATAAACCAAATATATATTATAACAATATATTTGCCTTTTATATATAAAATAAATATGGATGCTATTGTTTGCTCATAAAGTCTAATTCGTTCCTGTGTAGTCATTACATAAAATCGATGATTCGTAACTTTTAACAAGAATTTAGAAAATAAATATGTTTTGAATTTGTCTCTGTATAATTTTTCTGAAAATAGCCAGCTTTTTTAATTATTTTAATCCTATAACTATTTTTTTCTTAAAATAACCTCTGAAATCCATCAAAAATGTGTGCCTACCGATTAACTAAAGAGCTCGACTTCTAGCTCTTTCTAGCTCTACATAACATCTGTAAACAAGTAAAATATTTAAATCGATTATTTATGTGATTATTTAGATCCACTTTGTGGATTTATTTAATTTTAATTGCTAAACTCAAAGCACGTAATAGGATTCCTAAAATGAGGTTATTTATATTTATATGTAAAGTGAATACATAATAGTGTATACGGTGTAGGTATTTGTTGCAATAATATTGCCCTTTAATACTAAATACTTCGTCCTTATTAATACTTCTTTTTTTTTAATAATTTTGGTATTAGTTATACGATCCCGTAGTAGATACAAATGGCTCCATGTCACAGGGTGTCTAATAAATTGAAACTGGCCCTCCATGTTGGGGGTTCTACTTTGCGTTGAATACCTACCCATATAAAACAACTTTATGTTACGAAGCAACCAATAGCCTCGGAAAGGACGGATTTTATTGTTGACGAGCCTGCTAAACGAGGATGAAAACATTTACATCTACTACGGCTATTCCGATGCGGATTTGTTATAAGTGCCAGATTAAGGCAAGAAGTCTTGTGTTTCCAAGATATAAGCGAACGCTCTGTTACAGTCCAAATCAAGGCCAAATTCGCCATAATACCCCTTATATGCCTCACGCCCCGACGGAGGAAAAAGATGATATGTATAGCTAAGGCTTGCTTCTACGAGCTCCTAGACGAAACCTATGAGCGACTACCGAAGATCGATGTTTACATCGTGCTGGGAGATTTTAACACAAAGATAAGAAGACAAGACATCTTTGGCAGAATTGTTGGAAAACACAGCCTACACTACAACACGTCTGGTAACGGACTTAGGCTAATTGACTTCGCTGCGAATCGATATGCTACTACTAAAGCCAGCATACGGTTTCCTTATCTCGATGTTCGTAGGGGTGACATGTTGGTCTCCAGATCAACAAATGTCCAATCAAATTATTAGCGCGATAGACAAGATACATATCCAGTTTTTTTGGATGTTCGAAAATTATGAGGGGCTTACATCGAGTCAGACCACCCTCTTTTTCAGCCACAACAAATTAGAAATACTGCGAAGAAATTTAATGGCAAAGACTGCAATTGCAAAAGACCGCCAAGACCTTCTCGATTAACGCCATAACACCAGCATCGAATGTCGAAGGACAGTGACAATGATGTTAACAAGCCATTTGATCAGCCGCAACTGATGTGCTAGGTTCCTTGCCCCAACCAACAAGAAACACCTGGTTCGATGAGGAACGCCGACAGATACTCGCAGCCAAGAACGAAGCCTACTAGGCTAAGCTGCAGGAGAAGACGAGAGCTGCCATTGGCAAAGAAGAATGGAAGAACACCGGCTTTTCAGAGACAAAAAAGTTTTACCAACGTGTAAACGTTAACTACACGGATACAAGTCTCGAACAAAAATCCTGCCGAGATGAGCAAGGAATTGTCATTCTTGAGACACATTACAGAACCACTTCTGCGGACTGTTAAGCGCCGATGACGAACAACATTCCGCTGTCAGGCAGAACGAACCATTCAATATAGGCAACAATAACGATAAATAGCGAGGATAGCGATATCTAAGCTCAAGCTTAATAAGGCTGCCGGAAATGACGGCCTTCCCGTTTATAAAGTTTTATAAAGCCGGTGGAGTTGACTTTGTATGTAACATCCATCAACTTATAAGCCAAATGTGGTCGGAAAAAATGCCTGAAGAATGGAAGCTCAGCATCGCTTGCCGAATTCACAAAAAAGGAGACTCCTCAACTGCACCAAATACAGAGGCATAATAGTCCTCCGACACTTTTAATACCAAAACAGTATTTAGGCAAGGCGATGCGCTGTAATGTGACTTTTCAATTTGAGTTCTTGCGAGGATTGTGCAAAACTCCCGAGCCAACACCAGAGGTACAATTTTCCATAAATCGGTGCAACCACTAGTATACGCCGACAATATTGACGCCATTGGTTATACTCAACGTGATGTCATAGCCACGTTTGCTAGTACAGAGCAAGGAGCATCAAAAAAAAGGTTAATCAGTAAATAAGGGTAAGACTAAGTACTAGCTGTCAACACGAATGGACTCACAACATCGACGAATTGGATAGAACGTCAACATTGACAGATATAGCTTTGAATACATCGGCTCCGCTATTAACTCTGACAACAACATCTCGTCAGAAATTAAATAAGTAGGTATATAAGCCCTCAATTGAACTATTAAGGAGATCTTATATAAATAAGACTCTGATCATCCCAGTCTTGCTCTACTGCGCTGAAGCATGTACCGTCTCAAAAGGGAATAAAAAAATCCTTGGTCGATTCGAGAGGAAAATTTTTCGAAAAATCTTCGGTCGCTTTTGCGTTGACGGGATATGGAGTCGAAGATTCAACCAAGAACTAAACGAACTGTACAGCGACTTGCCACTGGTCAAAAAACTCCGCATTAGACGTTGAACATGGCTAGGGCATGTAGAACAAATGGACACCAATACTCCTTCTCGTAGAGTTTTCTCTTCTCAGCCAGACGTCGGACGCAGTAGAGAATGACGCCGCCTTAAGTGGCGCGGATAAGTAGAAACCGACCTCAATCAACTTGAAGTGTACAACTGGAGGCAATAAGCTAAGGACCGGGCTAATTGGAGAGGCACGTTGTTTGAGGCCCAGGTTCATTCCGGACTGTAGCGCCAATTCACCAAGCTAGTAAGAAAATCGTATTCTAGTAACACCTAAATATGTATCACTAAAGAAACTCAAAACAATTGTAAATTGTTGGCGCTACAGTCTCTTCACTACCCAGGGCTCACAACCATTCATGTGTGCTTGTGTACATCTAACACGATAGCGGGACCTTCAATTTTATACCGACTCCAAGCGGCTAAGTTGAGATAAGGTTTTCTTTATAATGAATATCATCACGAGAGGATGTCCAGTGAATAATCATTGAGGTTTTACTTTGGTTTTACCAGCCCTTCTGCGCGGCAGTTCATCGAACTAACCATCGCATATTTCAGTCAGCTGACACATACTGATAGTGACAGTCACACATTAGCCGGCTCCAACGAAGGATATGCAAAATAGTCGAGCTCAAACATTTAATAAAATTATAAATTTATTTGTTGGTACCTGTCACCACCACTAATACACATATATAAACAGAGGCCATTCAAAAAATGTTAATAGGTCATATTCGCATGAATAGAACTATCGCCAAAAACCCTTGAAATTTCAGCAAAACATAAAACACACACCTGCCACAGATATTGTATCCCATAAATAATTCACAAATAATCCGCATCCAATTTAATAATTAACGGGCCGCAAACACAACAAAACACAACTCGTATTAAACACAAAAAAAGATTGTAAATCCAATTTACATTTATTTGGTTGTTTTGATTGTATTTATGTAGCGACATATCTGGAAAAAGTCAAATTTTGTGAATGTCTATCTGTTATTGCCAATAACTGCTAATCTCGCGCTAATAGTAATTTATCATGATTAATAGATACTAAGATACATTCGTTATACAACCTTACACGTCATTAAACAATTTAATGTTAAGTGCTGCTGGTTTTTATTTACAAAAAAAAAAAACGTAGGCGTTCGATTTGTTGAGTTAAACAATTAATGCCGATAATTTACTGACCAGTCTGAGACGTGATAGAGACGTTTTGGATTTTATTTATCGATATATGAAAACAAAATGGCTGATGGATATGTGTATTAAACGTCTGTTTTGAATAATCAGTTTTTGAAATAATTATATGGCTGATCATGTTTTTTTTTTTAACCGGATGTGGGTTTAAATGCCAATTGTGTGAGCAATGTTCATTGAAATCAGAAAATCAAGAATTGCTAAGATTATAACTAATCGTCTTACTCTATAAAAAAAAGAACATTAATAGGTTGATGAAGATAATAGGATTGATGGACTTAATTTTATGTTTTGAGATTTTAAACGGCGAATTTAGTTTATTGTTGATGTCTTTTATATGCCAGGGCTTTAAGAGAGCCAAGTGCTGAATAAAATATAAATACCATTGAGGTTATTGAACTGATCGTAGTTTTTGTAAGCTTATGTGGTTATACGGTTCGAATTTAACACTAATCGATTTAGACACAAAATGGTGTGACTCGAAGAAAACAGAATGTGTTAAAATTTGAAGGCCACTTCAAAGAAGAAAAAAACAACGTGAATACATTTTGTATTTCTGGATTTTATTAATAGAATAGAAAATTTCTTGTCAGAGCTTAAATACATCAAGAAGATTGACTCAAGCAATGAGAGGCAGAAATTTGACTTGAATTTGTATGATCTGAACCCAAGCACTTTTATCCTAAACCCATCTTTTCTGACGATGCCAAGAGTGTGAGATGAACATCAAATCTTCATCGGTAAACATTTGACGCGCACTAATCTGAGGGGAATTATGCACAAAGCTCTCGGATTATTCGCTTGCAAAGTCAAATAGACTCAGCAATTTAAAATCGTTATCGCTTCGCGGTTTGGACCTTAGAGCAGCTTGAATAAGACAACGATTTTGGGCGAAAAATAATCTTTTCTTACGAGGCACAATTTATTCTCATCGGCTTCGGCTACGTTAGCAAACATAATTGCCCCACTCACACAGGGAGTGATAGCTTGGTGCGGGTTGTGGAGTGGTGGCATAATTGAAAATGAGGCTGGGAACAACGTTTCGGTAACCGATTTACGGTTCCCCACAAAGAAAAGTACAAAATAGTGGCTCCGGGCCGCCTATTTCACATCACCAAGACGGCTGATAACAAGACTTGAGATCGGTGCGCAAAAGATCGATTGTCGCATAGTGCGCCATCCTGCATAAACCAGATGTCGTCCAAGTCTAGCAGGGTCTCTTAAATATGTAATTAGGGGTAGTCTAAACAATGCTGTGAAGATACCAGAACTGTTTCTATATAATCATTCATCGATTCATGAATATTTCTGTATCTAATCTGTATACTGTACATTCTGACAACAAGATATTATTCCTTTGTAAACGAAGAATAAGTCAACCAAAGTTTTTTTTTTTGGGGATGATCAGTGCTTCTCTGAAATTAAGTTATAATCTGGGTTCGTGTGCTTTAGCTCAGTTGTTTGGATTACAAAGTATAAAGGTCTGCCATTATTGCAATCTTAGAGAGAGTGTAACTATTATAACGGGTGATTTTGTAAGCCTAGTTTTTTATTAAATTGGAATAAAATACTCAAATTTGCATCAAATATTAAAAAAAATATTGTAATTGATAAATAGGCTCCGTTTCAAATGGTCCATTCGCAAGGTCCAATTTTGCGTCACTTTAACGAGCATTTCAGCCTATACTCCACGAATTACGCGTGTTATGTTATCCTGTAAGGCTTCAATCATGTGCGGCTTGTCCACATAGACTAACGACTTTAAATAACCCCATAAGAAATAATCAAGAGGCGTTAAATCGCATGATCTTGGCGGCCAACTCACATTGCCATTTCGAGAGATAATCAGCTCACCATCTTTTTTCATCTTTCAACATTTCCATTGTTTTACGAGCTGTGTGGCATCGTCTGGTTGAAACCACAATTCAACCAACTTCAATTCAGCCAACTGGGGCAAAAAAAGGTCGCGTATCATGACTCGATATCGTTCGCCGTTGACGGTAACGCTTCTTCGCGGTCGTCTTTGAAGAATAATAGAGCAATGATGCCACCATCCCTTAAACCACACCAAACTGTCGTTTTTTCGGGATGCATCTTATTCTTGTACAGCACGTGGCTGTTCATCACTCCAGATGCGACAGTTTTGCTTAGTTACGTATCCGTTGAGCCAGAAATGAGTCTCATCGCTGAACACAATTTTCCGATAAAACAGCGGATTTTCATGGAGCAGTTCCTCTTTCACCAAAAATTTGTCGTTGTGGTAGGTCATTCGGCTTCAATTCTTGCACAATTTGAATTTTATAAGCTTTTAAACCCAAATCGATACGTAAAATTCTCCATGTGTTTGAGTAAGACATGCCCAATTGCTGAGAACGCGACGAATTGCCATTTCACGACCATCATTAATATTGGATGCTATGACTGCATTATACTCTTTGGTACGCACTGTACGCATGCAAATCAATGGTTTAATGTCCAAAAAAGTAAATTTGATGTGAAATTTGGTGATCACTGCACGAATTGTTGATTCGACAGGTCGACTACGATGACCATAATATGCTCGCAACAAATGGTGCACATTTTTCATAGAGCACGAATTTTGATAATAAATATCAATGATTTGCAATCGTTGCTCGTATGTAATTTGTTCACATCGACAGATGACGTTTGGACGCCATTACTAACCAGTGCTGCCAACCTGAACAACATAACTTTAAAAAAAATCAGCAGATATAAGAGGCTAAAATGAGTTCAATTTTGAAATTCGCAGATTAGAATAATCTAAATTTGTATTTAAATTCAATATCTTGGTTGATGTTTAAAATTGATCGAACATATACAGAGCGCTCATTTCAGTTTTAAAGACTTGGATCGAATTAGATGTTCCTGGTTCAATATACATTTTTCTAAAATGAAAAACAACAAGAACAAAGCTTTCAAAAAATGTAACCTGACCGGAATGTCAGAAGATTTTTCATTCTTTTCTCGTTTTTGTAAAGAACACGATTTTCTGAATAATTTTTTGTACAAAAATTATATATTCAGTGGAATATAGAATTAAAAATAACAGCAAAGCGTTTTGGGTTTTTATAATTTCAAAACGGAAAACTACTGAAATTCCTATTGGTATCGATGATGAAGGAGTTCGCTCAGATAGTGTTCAATGATCTTGCGAGCTGTTTGACTCATATTTTCAAACTGTTTATTTAGATAACGTTTTTGCTTCTGTGGTAAACAAATTCGATGATATTTCTCCTATCACCGACTTGGGAATATTTTCGCTTACAGACATTGGACATTGGACATCACAGTACTTCGCACATGAATGCAACGAACTACAGACACGTAACAGCACTGGCGACTGAGGCCATCGGCTGGGACAGATCAAGACATTAATACAACAGAGAGAGACAGATAGATACAAAGAAGGAAAGACATATAACATACACCTACGTGGCACAGAGGAGGAGACATAGATTAATATTGTCTCATATTATCGCACAGGTGGCCTCAGATAAGCTGGCGATTTTCGTAGAAAACAAATGCTGCCGAGGCTGGGGCTTGAACCCGCAGCGCTTGGCTTAGCAGTCAACTACGCATTCCTCTGAGCCATGGCCACCTTATATTGTTGGAAATATTCATTTGTTACGCTTACTCATAAATTCTGTAGTAAAAATGTTGTAACAAACTGTAGTCCAATTTCAAAGATGTCAACGATTCCGAAATTGTTTAAATGTGAGGCTTTTGATCGGGTAGGCCACAAGTTGCTAACGAGAAAATTAGAAGTACTTGGTATCCATTCAGTTCTTAACAAGTGGATTGCATCTTACCTAAGTGATAGGAAGCAATTAAATAGAATTACTTTATCGGGGCAGTTTGAAGCAAAAATCTGGTGTTAAGGGAAGTCACTTGGCACCAGTATTGTTTTGAGTATTTGTGAACGATTTTGTTCGAGAGTGTCTTTCTGTAAACATCTGGATGACTGGAAGTTTTTACGTAGAGTCAATTCTGTAGCCGATTGCCATAAGCAACATGTTGACATAGACGCAATTACGGATTGGTTAAGTTCTAATAATTTTCAATGTAAGGTTTCGTCATTTTTTTTCACATTAGTTGGTCTATGTTATATGGTAACTCCATACCTGCACATTTAATAAGTAAAGTTGAGAAAATTAAAGACTTGGCGTTACGTTTGACTCAAAATTAAATTTCAAAAATAATAAACTTAAAATCCTTGGAAAAGAAAAGACAAATTCAAGACAAAACATAAAAGGCATTGCTTCTGGAAGAATAAACTTAACGTTTCTACTGTCCAATCCCTCTTTTTAGGTTGCGGGAATACCTTAACGTGGGCATGGCTTGTTTAATGAACCTTTTCATTCAACAAGCTATGAAAGGAATGAGCTTTTAACAAGGTGTATTAGGATTCTTAATTCAATATGCAAGTCCGTTGATTCCAGTATTGATATTTCGAATTGAACAGAATTGAATTGAAAAAAGATTATAATTCATTTAATCTTTTTTCAATTCAATTCAACATAACTGCTCATATGTTTTTTTTTTAAATTTTTGCTTAGAATAATTGACGAGTGTAATTACTAAAAGCACCAGTTTTTCGCTTAGAGTAATTGATTTCATTTTTTTCTTCCACACCACGTGGAATTTTTTTTTGTTCTGTTTTTTATTATTATTATTTCCTTAGATAAATTTTTACCTTGATTTTTTTAAATTATTAAATTAAATTATAAATTTAAATTAACATGTTTTTTTCATTTATTTATACATTTTTTTTCTTATTATAAATAATTTTTGTAAATTGATAAGATAATGGTATACATAAATAATTATCAAATAAATAAACAAGTTTTCGAATTAATATGGTGGCATCGAAATCGATGGAAAGCTGTAGATGGCTTCATCGGTCACTAGAATGTAACTAAATTAAATCTGAAAAATGTGTCAGATCCTGCATGCCAAGCCCAATTATTAAAATGTTGTTTTCCTGAAACACATTTTTTAATTTGTTCGTTTCAAAACATTTTTTTTTATATGTGTATATCATAAGACCCGCAAAAACTCAAACAAACTTTAACGCACGTGCTTGTGTTATTTTCTAAAAAAAAATAATATTCGCTTCCTCCAGAAAGTATTACCAGTTTAGTCAAATTAATTTTGTATTGCCTGTTCTCCTTTCCTTTGATAAGTAAAACTTCCCAACAAAAATTCACCAGTACAAGTTGGTAATTATACCAGTAAAACTTTGAAATGCCCATAGGGCTTCCATTTGATTTAGGATATACCCATAAACAGCCACACAACTTGTATAAATTTTCAAACATTCAATAAAAGAAAAACATAAAACATGGAAATCTATGCTTTCCTTGTTAGGAAGGATAACTTTTCGTAAGGACATCCACCCTCGTATTAGGTACCAAAAACCATTTCAATTTACTTCCCAAGATATTTGCGTAACTGTCCCACCTGAACATACCGATGGTAGTATAGACAATATGTCATGTCTCATAGACATCATTACCTTTGTCATTAAAATGTGCATGGCTGCTTCTAAATTTTTTTTGTTGGTTTGCCCATAAAGTGGAATTAGAGTCCTTCGTAATGCTTGATGACAAAAACACATTCATCACGACATTGACCATGAAAAATAAGCACAGATAAAACCACAAAAAAAAAACAAATGCGACAAAGACCAACAATGTTGGGCAGAAAAAAAAAACGGATTATCCTGGATTAACATAATAGACACACGTAGCTAATGAGCCTGTTACACATACAAAAAAAAACCCACATATTTATCACCCACCCAACAGGAATTTCCTGACAGAATGAAATGGTTAAATGGGTAAAGAGGGGAGCAAAACAAAAAAAAAACAAAAAAACCTTGCACGATCCACTCGTTAGCATAGCTAGAACAAGCACGTCAATCGTGTATCCGTGTATCTATGTATCTGGGTTTGCATATATTTTCTGCAATTTCAAGCCAACCATCATCATGTGATGGGGTTTGATGAGGTCGTTTAAACTGCTCAGGAATTTCTCTTGTATCACTCTCTGCCTTCTGGATTAATCAATTAGTTGAACGGTAGGGGATGGCGGGTGGCATCATCGGCATCGGCTGATTTGCCTTGCGGTTTTTCTGTATTAAGTTGCGGATGAAATCCCCGACAATAGATGTACACGAACGGACGTTGGTTCGATTGTACAAAAAAACACAGGGGCGTGCAGGCGGGCTTTTGTGTGGGGGTGGGGCTGGTGTCATGGTATTCGTTTAATTATTATCTGTTGCTTATAGCGCAACTCAACTGGCGCCTAGTTAAAGTTAATTAGACAGCAAGATCCTCTGTGTTTACAATTTGTTTAGATTTGTTTGCATAAACAGACTGTCACTCAGAAGAGATGTGTGAAGAAATTGCGGCGAATCTAATTCGATGAGTATTGGCTTGTGTAGATGTGTATCTTCGCATGGGATGAGCGAAATCAAGAAAAGTAATGTTCCAGGCACTCAAGGTTAATTAAAAACATGAACTTTGAAAGCAGACCTTGGTTAATTTGAATGGTGGCGGGCGGCTGTAGGGTGCGCAAGGAAGGATTTACTTCCGGAGGATGGAAGTTTTTTTTTTGTTTACTAATTGTGAAAAGTTTACTTAATACAACCATGAACTTTGGTATTGAATGAAGATATAGTGTTTGCGGATGATGATGGGGTCATTAGCTTGGGGACTATCTGGTTTTGTCAGTTCCATAATGTTAGGGGAAATTCTTCCAAGAATATCTATTTTCGTAAAAGGTATTTACTCACTACAACCAGAAGATTGTTTGGTGGAGTTTTCAATGATTTATTTATTTTCTATTTTTGTTGTTGGCACAGAAAAAATATAATTTTGCTGGTAGGTACAATTTTGTGTGAATAATTTATAGAATGGTGATTGATTGCTATATAAAACCCTGCAAGTGATAATTCTCATTTAATTCATTCTGTCATTTTAGGGGTTTTAAAATAGTTTTTTATCTTTGAATGTAGGATCTGCATTCTTTGAGTTTATTAAAGCTGGAACAAAAATCCTATATAACAAATATTTTTTGGGCAATTTCCTTGCACTATATTGACGTGTTGTCTTATAGTAATGTGTAAACTACATTACTTGGCCTTTCCACAAAGACTGTTATAAAAGTCATTGTGGAAAGGCCAAGTAATGTAGTGTGACCAGACCAGATGATTTGACGCCCCTGGGCTACTTTCTATGAGAGCATTTGAAATCGTTAGTATATGCAGACAAGCCAAATACAATTCGAGCCCTTAATTAACAGGAGTTACATCGCTGAAAATTCATATAAAAATTAATCCAGAGATTAATTCGTATTCCCCAACACTTGCCGAACAAGCAAAGTCATTCCTTACAAGATCCAGCATAGCATGGTGTATTTTAGACACACCGGAAGTATCTTGAAGTCTTTTGTTTGAGAAGTAATGCTTCAAGTCGGAATGTGAGCTCTTATTCATTCGAAGATTTTTCATATGCGATGAGTTAATATTCTAACATACTAGACTCATGTAAGGTAGAATTGGACGAACGAGTGCTTGGTAACTAAATACATATCATCATATCGGATCCTAGATAACTGAAATAAAAAATGCTTTATGCCGATATGAGTGTCTCTCTTGCCTTCTCAAATATTTAGGTGCTGATTATAATGCAAAACTTTTCCAAATGAACACCTTATTATTTCAGAAAGGTCTTCGATTCGATCTGAAGACCATTTGAACTTGTTATCTTGAAATTATTCCAGTTGCGTCTTAAATCTGAATTAACGCGTCTTATAAGGGGGCCGTATAAAATGGTTTGACAACACGTTTTCCTTCTATTACAATGTGGGCTACAATTTATGACTCGATCGCAGAGTGCCCTTTATTTTAGAGATTACTTTGAATGTCAATCCAGTTTAATGGTTGTGTGAACCAACGCATTATATTTTTAACGTTTTTTTTTTATAATTTGCACGCACTGAAGGGGTTATGAATACCCGTTAACTATTTTACCACAGAACGGGCGTTTAAGAAGGGGTAGAAAGAGTGTAATAGGAAAGATTTTGGATCTAGTGGATACATTCTCCATGGGTGGCGTACGAACTATTCGGTGAGTCACTGTTTCTTATGTTCGATAAATTCGAATAAATTTCAAGATGGTGCATACTTTTAGGTGTAACAACCGACCTTTTTTTATTTCTTTTGAATGAAAGTTACATGGGTTTTGGCTGGGGTTGAACGCGCAACCTTCCACTCAACAGGCGAACACATTACCACTGATTTCCTGCATCTAAGTCACGGCGCATTTTTGTGTAAGATGTGAAGACTTGATCCTTAACAAATTTTAGATATCCCTAATTAGCTCTTATTTACGTTCGCGCCCTCTTGAACATTAACAGCGATGACTTTCCGTCAAAAAGTTTGTAACCAATTCATGCCAACCGCTGTTTGTTCGTGCTAAGACTCCTTTCATCTCATTCCAGCTTTCGTCTCTCAATCATGTAGTGAACATAAAGTGAATGAAGAAATCTAAGTCGTTTTGAGCGACAAATTCTTTGAAAAATCTTCTGACTCGTTTTCGTTGATGGGCTAAAGAGACCAAGATGAAAACACGAATCTTACGAGTAGTAAAGTGGCCCTTTGCACTATAGGAAGACCTCAATCGAAGTGACTCAAAAGTTAAATTCGAATTGAAGTGTGCAATTGGAGACATTTCGCCAAGTACTAAACTAGTTGCAAAGGCGTAGAAGTTGATCCCCAGGTAGACCCCCTCGGCAGCGTCACTTAAATAAGAAAATAATGAACGGGAGCCATTACATTCCAATCAAAGCAACTTTATGTTTTCCGCAAAGACAGGTCTATTTCTTCTGTGACACAATTCCGTCAGATTTTATACGTTTATAACTACCTGACTTATAATCCGAAAACAATAGTAGAGCAGACCACGAATGGATCATAAATGTATGTCTTCGACTTGTGGTATTAGTTTTGCTTGGGACTACATCACACGACATTACTAATAAACTTTATGTAAAGATGGCAGCATCGAAAAAATACGAAAAAATGAGGCAAATACAACGTTTTTTCATTAAATCTTTGGCCCGGACTCCAACGGCGTTTTAATGATTTCTTGCAAACGAATTTTCAAAGTATGCGTTTTTTTTAACAACGATTCCCGAAACTTAAATATTTATCGAATCCAACCGGCTACTGAGAGAAGCTTTTTATGACGACTCATTCGTCAGAAATCGTGTATTTTACGAAAGGATTACAATTAAATGGGCCTTGACTTCTCACGACCATTCATATTTTGAACGATAGCGGAACCTCCGGGTTCGTACCAAATCCAAACGGCTGAGTTGAGAAGAGCTTTTTTTGACAATTGATACTACTCAGATCATCACGAGAGGAGGGCCAGTGAAAAATCATTTAGGTGTTGCTAATGTTGGGAATCGAACCTAGACATTCTGCGCGGCAGTTCATCGCACTAACCATAGCGCCACTGAGCCACTGAGTCAGTTGTGGCATAGTTTTGTTTGACAATACTAGTTTGATGAATTGTTAGATCATTGCGAGATCATAGCCAATGAAAATCATTTAGGATTTCAATCATTTAGGATGCGCTTCAATTCATTGCACTTACCATAGTGCGACTCATACCGATAGGAGTGCTCCTGAAAAACAAAAAATTTGTATAGCTACGGTGGTAATCAAACCAAGATCCTGTGAGTAGGAATTGACCACTGTAATAACTACGCCTCTTAACCCATAGGTTTAACTTACTTGACCTTAGTTTTTAGTTTTCAAAACTAATCCATAGAGTTACTTTTTATAATTTGCTCTCGATGAAATTGAGAATCTAATATGAAGATTGTGAAGATGACAACCATTTTAAATCTTAAATTAATTCATAATGTAACGGGTGATCCAAGTAGAGATACTTTTTTCAATAGCCTTTTTTGACAGATCACGTGTGAGTCGTGTCATGCTGTCATGTTATTTTTGTTTAGTATTGTTTGGCATTTCATAATGGAAAGACTTACGCGTGAACAACGTTTACAAATTGTTCAACTTTATTATGAAAATTCACGTTCTGTGAGGAATGTGTTTCGTGCACTTCGCTCAACTTATGGTCAACATAATCGGCCTACTGAGCGTACTATTCGCAACACCATCACCCATTCATTATTGGATAATATTCGACCGAATAGACCACGTCCAGGATGCTGTGAAGAAAATATAGCGGCCGTAGCTGAGAGTGTACACGAAGACCGTAGAGAGTCGATTCGGCGCCGTTCGCAGCAACTCGGACTGACGTATGGAACGACTTGGCGCATTTTACGTCAAGATCTTAAATTGAAAGCATACAAAATACAGCTTGTCCAACAACTGAAGCCGCCCGACAGTCCCAAGCGATATAGCTTCGCTCTATGGGCTCTTGAAAAGTTCCAAGAAGATCCGACGTTTTCGAGACAAATTTTGTTTAACGATGAGGCCCATTTCTGGCTCAATGGGTATGTAACCAAACAAAATTGCCGCATTTTGGACGAAGAGCAACCTGAAGAGATTGAAGAACTGCCACTTCATCCAGAAAAAACAACGGTTTGGTGTGGTTTGTGGGCCGGTGGAATCATCGGTCCATATTTCTTTAAAAATTATGCCGGTGCGAACGTAACCGTCAATGGCGAACGTTATCGTGCCATGATAACCGACTATTTGATGCCTGAAATTGAAGCTCGTGATCTCGGCGACATTTGGTTTCAGCAAGACGGCGTCACTTACCACACATCGCATCAATCAATGGACTTATTGAGAGAACATTTCAGTGAGTACATAATTTCACGTTTTGGGCCGGTCGATTGGCCACCAAGATCGTGTGATATCACACCGTTAGACTTTTTCCTGTGGGGATATGTAAAGTCAAAAGCTTATACCGACAAACCCGCTTCGATTCAGGCCTTGGAGGAAAACATCACGCGTGTCATTCGCCAGTTACCAGTCGAAATGCTCGAACGAGTGATCGAAAATTGGACTCAACGGATGGACCATCTGCGACGTAGCAACGGCCAACATTTGATAGACATAATCTTCAAAAAATAAATGCCAAAGAATGTTCTTTCAAATGATAATAAAAATTCTCCATTAAATTTGAATTTTCTGTGTTTTTTTCTTTAAAAAAGTAGGGAACCTCGAAATGGATCACCCTTTATATGCCGCTGATTTATTAGTAAAGACGGTGCAAAGAAGAAACCTGCGTTTTGTCATGACGATATTTTCTATGTCACTTGCATAATCAATTCAGATACAACTTTACACCATTTTAAAAAATGATATAATATTTGTCAAGCGATCATAAAGTTGATAAACACATTTAGAAAGTCGATCATCTACGCATATTTCGTAACCTAATCTGTCGAAATGTATATCTATCCATTTGCTGCACTATCTTGCTCTATCGTGCATTATCGATTGACAAATCCAAAAAAAAAAAACAGGTGATGAATAGCAAAACCGCATGCTTCGTCATTAAAAATAAAAGTTATGTGGGATCTTCTCTTAAAATAAAAAAAAAATCCATAAAACTCAAATCCAACCCACACATTACTTGTCAACCCGATTAACTGGAGCATTTAAAAAAACTTAACAGATCAGATATTTGCATTCATTTTCCAAAATTTAAACGATCTCAATATAAAAACAACTTAAATGCCAAATAAATTTCAATTTAAGTATCTACATGATTTAACAATAAACAAAATCTTATAAAGTTATAAATGAAACTAATTTATTCATTTTGCGAACTAAAAATAAAAACCAAAAAGTTAATGATTTCCTTTTACGTCGTATTTCTGATTAGTTCTCACAGTATGATCGTATGTGGGTGGAAGTTGTGAGGCTTCATCGTAAATAACTTCAACTTGTAATCTCACATACCCTAGGGAAATGAATTAGCATTTTAAAAGCTAATTCCGCATCTCTAATGGTGTATCTAAATCAATCTGTCGGTTCATAGATCATGTCGGCGATATTCTAAACAACAAAATTGTTTATTTGGGATGTGATAAAAATTCCAAGAGATTGTATCAATCACTTAACATGGTAAAAATACACATTTTTTTGAATTCATCTAAACTCTTTAGCCAAAAAGCATGTCTAATGATCGTCGTGATACACAAGTGTGAGGTCTTCATTAAAATTGATGCCCCAAGCGATTATATTCTCCCACACGATTTCTCCTTTTGTCTGCACGAGAATGTGTCTTGGACAAATGGATTTGTTCCAAGTTCAATTGGTAGACCCATAAAAAACCAAAAATGGGTGTCATGACATTTTGGCAATATGAATTTAAGTGTTGACAAAACATTTCTCACAATTTTCATGTTCGACTACCGCGAAGGCAATTAGAAACAACAGCTAGTTACTCCATGCGGACTTAATCCAATGGCACGAAAAGCCAAAACCAATTATCCATACTTTATACAGGTGGGAGTAGGTATACCGAAAAATAGTTGGTGTCGGTGTGTATCTTTAAGTCCTCAAAATGTCGTGAGACATGCAAAATAGTAGCGCGTCCGGGAAATTATTGCTTTTGTAGTTTTAAGGTTTTTTTTTCGGCGCTCATGGATTAAAGTTGTAGTGGTCAATTTTGTTTTCTTTTCTTTTTCAAAGTCGGCATTTATCGAAGGTATTATCTGTAATATTTACGTGGATTTTTTTTCTTGGAAAACTAAATGCTATGACAGTATAGGGGAAGAATTTTTGAACTACTACATTAAATATTTCGGATAAATGCTGTGCAGACAAGTCATTGATCATCATTTTGTCAGGCAGATTCTACTTAAAAAAAAAAGCAATTTTAGAAGAGACCACGAATGGATCATATATGTATGTCTTAGACCTGTGGTATGAGTTTTGCTTATGACGACATTACACGACATTACAAATTACCTTTGTGTAAAGTCTTAAATTCATGTAAACACTAGCTGAGATGTCCATTGTGGTGCCATTGAGAATGCCCCGTAGAGCACTATAAATGATGTAAAAATTATTCGCCATAATAAAAATATGTTAAACCAAAATATGTTTTAATAGAAAATCTGATATGTCCCGTAAATTTGCTCAGAATTATAGGAAATATTGCTCAGCGGAAAGAATGTAAATTCGGAGACTAAGGGGCCGCCCAGAATGCGTATCTGTAACTGGTTTCTTGTATCGCTGTCAAAAAAGAGATTAATTTCTTGCATGAAGTTGCAATTAATTGAACTTCAAGCTACAGATTCACATTGTGTAAGCGCTTAAGTCTTGCCTTGTTTTTAACTTTTGACTCCGCTACAGATACGCATTCTGAGCAGCCCAATGCGAGAAAGGCATCAGCATCGAAAAATATATACAAAAAATCAGGCAAAAGCAACGTTTTTTTTTATTAAATCTGTGGCCTAGGGAGATTCAACTTACATAGATTCTCTAACCTGGCTTCTGACTTCATTTGTGTGTGCGAACTTATTATTTTTTCCATAGAGAAGAGGACCTCCTGTTTCAGGCAGAATTCGAACAAAAAATTTGAGAAGCTTCTTATGTCAGTGTTACGTCTTACACTTGGATGTTTGTCAGACTTAAGCGAGATATGAAGCAGTGAAATGGGGACTACCCGCGCTAAGTAGCGGGGTCCCTCCCTACTAGTCACTGTAAAGTCACAATAGAGATAGCATATAATCATCACTCTGGAGTTCTCGCAGAAGGGACTAATGGCGATATTTGTGTGATTATATTTTTTTTATTTCTAATAAAAATTACTGTATTAGCATGGTACTTGATTGGTACTTGAGGGTACTTGATTCAAATCCTGAAAGTGGCATCGCCTAATTATTGTTCACTGCTTAACATCTTGCAAAAGGCTGAAAAATATCCAAGAATAACATTGCTATGTACAGCTTACACTTGGACGATTATCAGAATTTGGCGAGAGATGAAGCAGTAAAAAGGCGCTTTGTACCCTAACTACTAGCACTAGTCACTAGGCTAATCCACCCAGAAGTTAGTTGTCACTTATAATATTTATATATCCCATACCTAGCCATCCAGTCGATCCTACTTTTAAGAGGATAAGCCTCCTAATTACACCAAAAACTTCAAAATCCTACAAACCTCCTTTATCGCCCTGAATCTCTCTTTTACCCACCAACAAGCGACGAAAACGAATATCTATCCAAACTAATACACCCCTATGGGATTGGATATAAAAAACAAAATAAAATAAAAAAAGTAATAAAAAATAAAAAAAAATAATAAAAAATAAAAACAAGTGGTTGTTCGCGAGAGCTAGGGTTAAAGTCAGCAATCAACAATACTCGCCGAACACCAGAGGTAAAATTCCCAAGGTGGAATTAATGGTGGCATCTACAAATTAAAAACTTACATGAGCAAGTCTGACATATTCGAACAATAGGACATACAGAAATTTTAAGGGTTAGGCTCTATTTCGTGGTGGATAATGATGGACCTATATCAAGGCGTATCTAAAATATTCAAGTAGTCCTACAGGAAAAACAAAAACTTTTGTAACGAAGCAACCAAAAGCCATGGAAAGGTCGGATTACACGATCCTGCTTAATGTAAAAAGGACAATGACGTTCGTATCTACACCTGATATGTGAGAACGTAAAACAGTTGGCATGAAGCTGAACAACTAGCGGTAGCCTTAAACTGCTACTAAGCAGACATCACTGCCATCAAAGAAATATAATTTGATGGGCCGAGCAAAAAAGAGTATGTAAAACTGTGACATTTACTAGGTCCGTGCTATGCTAAACAGAAATAAGGAATTTTCGGATGTGGCTTTTTTAAAAGTGTAATAGAAATGTGTGTCACTTGAAGACATTAGGAACGTATTATAACAATGAGTACAAAGGTCACATTTGCGCTCACGCTCCGGACAAACTTATCAGCGAATACTAAAATACGATTTTCAAAATTTTCTGGAAAATTTTTAGAAAATGTATGAAAACAACATTTTTAGCAGTATTGTCGGAATGCACACCCTTCATGACACCATGGTGATCGCCAAATTAACAAACGATGAACCAAATTGATCACATTGCACTAAAGAAGAAGCACGCATCCAGTTTTTGGATGTCCGAAAATTACGAGGGCTAACTAACTCGGACCACTACCTGGATGTTGTTTTGTTTTTCAGCTTCCGGAAATGTAAGTACATGTACCATATGATAAATTGTTTCGGCAGAACTTCGCACGAAGTTATTCCGAAGCATAACATGTATAGAGCTAAGCGAAGCATAAGCCTATAATTTGCTTCCATAACGTCTTTTTTATGCAAACAATTTTTTTTCTGTAAGGCTTATTAGACGTTTTTAAAGAAGTCTTAAAGTATTTTTTTATAAAACTTCATCCAGGTATTATTGCAGGAAATATTTAAGCGAATTTGTTAGTTGGGATTACTTTTAACAATATGAAATGCTTTTGCCATTTAGTGACAGAACCTTGTGAACAAAATATTACAATTTTTTTATTTGAATTGATCGTTTATTAAAGTGACGAGTCAACTATGATTTTTTTCAGTCAGTGCAAATGCAAATGCAAAGACATTTGGCGTCTAAAATTAATAGAATATGTGTCGCTATTGGACACCTTCTTTGTAACAGCAGTATTATATTCGCTAACAAAATTAAATGGAGAAGCTTGCATTGAGGCCCTGTTTTGCCAGATATTTCATTGGATTGAATCATTCATCCTCAGGCGTAAGGTTAACGTATTAGAGCAAGTAGTCTGCTGAATTAGAAAACGAGTTTGGAGGGCACAACTGGAAGCAATAAGATACATGATAACTGGTACATATCTCCAGTTCATACTGACCTTTAGCGTCCTACATGAGGGGAAGGATGTTGATATATATTGAGATTGCTTAGATGCGTCTTCATATCCAGCAGATACATTTAATTACAAATTCCTCTGGATTGGGACTTAGAATAAAATGTAATGGCCTTTCTTTCGTTAAGATGTTTTTTCCTTTTCTGAGATTCAGAGGTGAAATGGTTGTCTACTTGTCAAGTGAAGCTTGTATTTTCAATATCAGCCAAAATATATTTTTCTTGTCAAACCCATTTCTGCTTCCTTCTCTATACTAGCAAATACGGCAGTAACATTAGATTGTGGCCCATAAAATATGTTTGCATTATCACTATGCTATGCTAGTAGATGCAGAGATTTATTGAAAATTGTGCCTCTGGTTCTGTCTCAGAAGCTCTGCAGAATCGTTAGGACAGCAATATTGAAGAAATCGTGTGACAATGCATCGTGTATGGATCGTGGCAAACATTGCAAAGGGTGCATTCTTCAGGCAAACTTTCACCAAACCAAATTTTCAACCTGACTTAATATAGCTTGCAATGAAAGATGTTATATCCGGCAGACTATGCGAATGTTGTAATATTTTTACGACATGTCTTTTAATTTACAAGACTAGAATAAAAGATCTACTGTCAAAGTTATAAACACCACCAAAAATAGAAGTAAAATAACTAAACAAACCATTCACAATTGGCTTGTAAAGGGCGAAGTCAGATTAAATTGTATAGAAATCATAACTGAATCCTACATGTTTTTATAAATATTTATCATTTCAATCTTTTGAATTATTGAATCATATTTCCGTACAATGTAAAGTAGATTTCCTCCCTAGCACTCACGAGAATTTGTTTGCTTTAACAAAAAATTCGAATTCCCATCACGCATCGGATAAAGACCCCCAATAAGCATCCTGTTCGACCTTGAGACCCCGCATCAAACATTATGTTGGGTGTTAAACTAAGGCTTAACCCAGCAACATACGGACCAATATACTCCATCAATTCAAAGCACATTCTGTGAAATTTTAAAATAATTACCAACCCAAAGTAACCTCAGCTAGCCTTGAAGGTAAATATGTGTACCTTCGTGCCTACATCAATAGTCGTTGCGCGTAAAGGTATTTATTTTTCACAGAAAAAATAACAAAAAAAAAAATCTGCCCCCAGTAAGTTTTCTTTTCCAGGAACAGGGTGCAGGAATCCCTGAATTTTCGCTTCACCACACACCTCTCTCTGCTTTCAACAAAAACATTGAAATCTCATCTCATCCGATGGATGAATGGGGTTTTGGGATGTGGTACTACCGCTGACGGATTCCTTGAGTAGAATTGGTATGAGCAGGTGCTTTCTTGTGAATTACAATTCTTAGCAGATGAAGTGGTTTCTTTTTTATCAAAAATATTGATTGGGGATGTGTATCCGACTTGTCACAGTCAATCGAAGAGGAAAATATTTTCCTACGCATTCACAAAGTTTTCGCATTTCTTTTCTTACCGCCATTTTATCTTAAGCTTGTGGAACACATATACCAACATAACTTAATATACAAAAAACAGGAATCATAGGTATGAACTGCATCTAAACCATCATACAAAAAAAAATACAAATTGTTGGCGCAACAGGCTCGTTAGTACCCAGGGCCCAGCTTTATCTCAACCATTCGTGGTTGCGTGTGTACTTCTTGCACGATGGCGGGACCTCCTGTTTGAGATAAGCTTTTCTTGACAAATGATACTACTCGGATGATTTGTCAGATCATCACGAGAGGAGAGCTAGTGAAAAATCATTGAGGTGTTGCTACGGCTGGTTGCGGACCCCATCTTAACCATCATAGTTCTCCAAATAATCCTGGTCCCTAACTGACTGACAGAGGCATAAGTCTCCTCAACACCGCCTAAAAGATCCTATCTGCCGTTATATGTGAACGCTTGAAACCGTTAACCAACAACCTGATCGAGAGTTATCAGTGTCGCTTAGGTCAGGTTATTCCACAACATATAACATTTTCACACTTCGGCAGATCCTGGAAAAAAAAAACCCAAGAATTCCAAATGGATACCCTCCACCTCTTCATCGATTTCAAAGCCGCATACAACAGCATTTATAGAGAGGGACTATACAGAGCCATGTCTACTTCTGGTTTACCGCCCAAACTCGTCCGTTTGTGTAGGATGATAATGGAGAATTCTCGCTACTCCATTATGGTCGGAAACTACCTCACCGACACATTCGATACCAAAAAAGGATTTGGGCAAGGCTATGCGCTGTCATGTGACTTCTTCAATCTGATTCTTGAGAGGATTGGGCAAAACTCTCGAGCAAAAATTAGAGGCACAATTTAAAAAAAAAATCGATTCCCAGCCAGGCATCGGACGCAGTAGAGGATGAGTGGCACGCACAAGTAGAAACTGACCTCAACCAACTTGGGGTGCGCAACTGGAGGCAGTTAGCTAAGGACCGGGCTAGTTGGAGAGGCATGACGGTTGAGGCCCAGGTTCATTCCGAACTGTAGCGCCGCTTTAGTAAGTAATACAAGATTTTTATAAACTGGTTGAACAATATGTTGAGACAAAATTTAATTTTCTTTATTTCATTGCTTAACATTTTTGGATCAATTAGTTTTAAGGATGGGATGGGATAGGGTATTAATCGATTAGTACAGTGGATTGTAGCCTTCTCATATGTTCTGGTCTATTATTTTTACGCTTTCCTTTCGGACTTCCACCAGCGCACCACACGCATTTTCTTGACATTAACAATCGAAAGGCTAACTATTGAAATGCCATTACGTATATCAAATTTACCATGTCGTCAGGAACTTTTCATTTAACCCCATTTAAAGTATCGCAACCATTGTATGAAAATTTCGAACTCCGGCATACATCCCAACAACCCATTTCTACTAGTCCAAACTGTCAGTTTGAAAACTTATTGTTTTTACCACACACATTGCGCCCAATTCATATCTCGCGAGACTGTTGGGCCACCATTTAAAGTGAAACTTCTTCTGACGTAATTAACAAATTTAAACACCCATTAAACCAACGGATTCCTTAATTAATAGGTTTATTTTGAATATCTTAGCTTGGCATTTACATTAGAGAGAACTGTGTAAAATTGGATACCACCTTTCGACTCAACACACACTTGAACTTTTACAAGGTCACAGCTAGTTTCCGAAAACTAGCACAGCCCACTAAGACTAAACGTGGTGCTTAGCGCGATCAATAAATTAATAAAAAAAAACAAAAATGAAACACTCCAACCTCAAAGTTGTAAATTACCTGTATATCTATATGTAAACGTGTGTAGCGGATGGTTAATTTATAATTTAGCAAAATTACCATAACCAACAAAATGCTCAATTTGAATTTGAATTATAAAGAACGAGACCAATTAAGTTTATTGCCGTTGTTGTTTATTGTTTCATGAATATATCTATGGGGTGTTTTATAGGTGTAGATATCTGGTTATATGCAGGAAAATTGGTGTATGCAAATTTTGTTTTTGTATTCAAATGTTTGTACAAAAATAACAACAAAAACAACGTAAAATTATGAATTTTAAGAATAGAGTGTCTTGAATTGGTACACACTGGTCCAAACAATATCGCATCGTAACTTATTTGGTTACAATAAACTTATACGAATGGTTTGAGAATTTCAATGAGATGATTTAGTTTGTGCTTTAATTATGTAGTTTTTATAAATATCAAGTTTCCCCCCCAATTAGGTGTATTCATTCATAAAATAAACGGGATATGTATGTTGAATTAGATTCAATGGAAATATTTATACAACGCTTTTTGGTGGCGACATTTTTTTTTTGTCCAGGCAACAAAAGGATTGAATATGTATAGCTATTATACCTAGCATAGATATATTTACATTTACAAATAAGAACTGGATTTTTGTGGAATTTCATAAAATTAAATGTTTTTCAAAACAAAAAAAAAACGCCTTTTCTGACATCCGCGATCGATTGAGATCTTTATTGTTGCCTTGAGTATTTGGTAGAGTTATTACTATTTATTCACTTAATGCAACCAAAATAATGCATCCGTTGTTTTTTGCCTTTTAACTTTCGTGTCAATACGAAAGGAGTACACGGTAAGTCAGCGCGACGGGTACCTGGGTACCCCCACATATTTTGTAGACGTGCTGAAATAAAATTATGTTGAAAAAGTAATAAAAAAGTAGCCAAGAGTAAATTTAATTCAGTTTAGAATCTATATTTCAATTATTGCAAGAATGACCTTTATTAATAGTTAAATTATGCTGGTCACATATAGGTTTTTGACAGAAGTTGCAGCATTTTCTAGTTTTTCGCCTGGGCATGCGTTGCTCAGAGCAAACATGACATGATCCTTATATATGGAGACGTCCATCGGGGCCCCTTGGTATTATTCGTGATGTTGATGGATCATTTGAGTTACGTGAACGTATGTTCTCACCAAGCATAGCTTCAATGCCATTTCTGGTGTTGAAATTCCGGTATATAAGTGGATTTTCGGATCTTTCCAGAATACTCGGCATGCACAACTGCTTTCCCAAATCTTGCAGGAATTTTCGGCGGTTATCCTTTTTCAAAGCAGCTGCTTTGTTGTGCTCATTATAAAGAACGTAGGCCGCCAATCCACAAACGTCGAGTATATTATAAAACATCGCAATTGGCCACCGTCTAGTAGCTCGTTTTGTAGAATAATGTGATACCATTTTACCCATTACATCCACACCGCCTTTTGTACTATTGTAGTATTTTATGATGTCGGGCTTATTTTTATCATCCGATATGGCATTGTCGTGGTGCATTGTAGATAAAAGTATAACGGCTTTATCTTTTTTCGGAACATAGGAAACGATGGTCTTACTACCCATGAACCTAAATAGGGACGACTGGACTCTACGTGATCTATTTTTCAGCATTTCTTTTGGGATGCAAGCTTTATTAGCACGTAACGTTCCAACCAACGTTAGATTTTTACTCAATAGATAATCGGCGAGATCCATAGTAGTGAAAAAGTTGTCCATTGTAATATTACGGCCGGATCCTTCGTAATGACGAACCAACCGTTTGACTACCTTTTCCCCTACTTGTGTTTCACGTGGGCCATTTCTCGGTTTTCCGGTGTATATTTCCCCTTTTAGAGGATAGAATGTCTTTGAATCACAAGCCCACCACACTTTCATACCATATTTGGCTGATTTCGATGGTATGTATTGTGTGAATTGTGTTCTACCTCTGTAGGGGAAAAGCTGCTCATCGATTGTTAGGTTTTCTGATGGCCTATAGTTCTTGTTGAGACTTGCATTCATTATGTCACATAAATCTCGAATTGGGGCAGCTTTGTCGTTTATCAGTCGATGCATTCGGGTCAGATAGTTATCAAATCGAATAAATCGATTTATGGCCCAAAATCTATTGATGCTCATTGTAGCCCGATATAATGGCAATGCAGTAACCTTCCAGAGCTCTAGAGAATGTTCGTTATTGGAATGGTGGGCACCAGCTGTTATTAGTATTCCAATATAACCATTAAGCTCCTGATTTGTAAGTGGCTTCCAAGCTTTAGGCTCTCGCGAAGGATTATTTGCTTTCATAATAGCATAAACGCTCACAGCCTTCCGGTTAGTTTCACGAACTACAAGAGTTGACATATCGGTGGTGAAAAATAAATTGAACAGCTTTGATTCCGACAGCAATTTGAGTTGATTGAAAAGCCTCAGTTCTGCCTCGAACGATGTTATGGCTTGGCGTTCGGGTTGCTTGATTTTGCGGATTCGTAAGCCATATGGTCCGTTTTTCAATTTTTTTTTGCCTGCCCATCAGCTTTGCTGGTAACACATCGCTTATCTCAGGCGCCGTTTGGTCATCCTCATTAGTCTCGCTATGTTCATAATTATTACCGTCATCGTAAGCATCAGAATCAGAACTCTCAGCTTGTTCAATCACATCATTATTGTCGATGTCGTCTATGTCCGAGTACTCACCGTCATGTGCTTGATGGTGAGATGGAACATAATTATCATCAGAACCGTCACTGAAGTCGTCTGCGTCGGATTCACTGCATTCATCCAGCAAATTGCATACATATTTTTGTTGTCGTTCGTAAGACCGTCTGAAACATTATCATATGTGTTTTCTTAGATACATTTATGCACAGCCAAAACTATATTTTGAACAAATTGATGTATATTTCTTATATACCTACCTATTTACTAGCGAAGTTTTCCGCTGAGAATTGCTCATATTTCCAATTTACCTACACCAAATAATGAATGTATGAACTCCACAGCAATAGGATACAATGTGATGAAATCGGTTAACTTTTCAAACGAAACACAATAAAACGCAGTAACACAAATAGTTGTGCTGAAACATGTTCAATCGCGAAAAACACATACAAATCAGTGCAATATGATTATGGGTACCCGGGTGTACTTCGCATATAACGCCGTATTAGAGTTGAAAAATGTATTTTAAAAATTTACAGATCGGAAATAGTTTAAATGGAATACACCATTCAATGCAGAATTATATTTCAAGAAGGTACTGAAAATGCCATTATGTGGTCCTATGGGCGAAATTATGTTTTTATTGATTCAAATTCCAAATGGATACCCGGGTGCCCTCGTATTGACACGAAGGTTAAACTGACTACATTTACCATTTATTTAAAGTCACTTTGACAGACCAATTATTCGAAAAAAAAGTAACTTTCGAAAAGGGGTTGGGCACGATATACCGATTTTTAAAATGTCGAGTTAAAAAAATCGACCGTCATAGTGTCGTTGTCGACTCTTATAAAATCGACGGTGGCAAAGTGAATATGGGAATGGCCGACAAAAAAATGTCTACTACCAATAATGTCAACTTTGGAACTTGCTAAAATCTCGAAAAAATTTTTATCGATTTTTGAAAATATTGAAGGTTCTAAGTCTCGACGCATTAACTGTCGACTAAATTTTTGGAGTGCCATGTTGTTCATGGAATAAAAGTTAATGGGAGTGAAAGGCTTTTTCAAACAGTTTGGTTGCTGTTAAAAGTAGTGCTTACTCGAACTTTGCAAAACTTATAAAAAATATCTCTTTATACGAAACCATCCATCACCAATCTATATTCGATATTATAGATATTCATTACGTAAAATCAGTCAAAAATTTGTGTCATCTATGTTTATCAACACCATTTAAAAAATACAAAAGGTAGCCAGCAACATTATCAGGTGGCGAGTACTGTACATAGAGTTAAACAGTTAGCCTAGAGTTTTTTGATCAGTCGACATTTTAACCAATCGATATTTTTTGTCGGTACATTTTTGATCGATTTTTGGGGTTGGTTTGCGATTGATTGCTTTTAAAAATATTGACTGCAAAAAATCGATCAAACAAATACCGTAAAAAATTATATCGATTGGTTAAAATAACAACTGATCGAAAAGTTGATTGTGAATATGTCAATTTTTTAAAATGTCGATTTTAAAATGTCGACATTCAAACAAAAAACAAATCTAGGCTAACTTTTTAACTCTATGTATGTACAAGGTGGCGCAAAAGTAATCCTCCTATCAGAAAATGCTATAAATTTTGCGATTGGCCCCTAATGTCAGTTCTGTTTTGACATTTGTGTAGTAAACACATGCGAAATACACGTTAATAAACAATGTTACGCTACACTGCTCCAGAACGCGGAATATTGGTGACTATTTATTTGAGCAATAATCGGTTTGTGACTTTGGCACAACGTGAATTTCGTCGCAGATTTCCTAGCCGTCCAACGCATACTGGTGCAACACTGCGACGTTTAGCCGCTCGCCTCGAAGAGACTGGCATAGCACGAGATGCTGCCAGGCGTGGCAGACCCCGGAGTAGCCGTTCTGCAGAGAATATTGCTGCTGTAGCCGAAGATGTCATGGAAGCGCCGTCGACATCGACCAGACGACGTGCCACGCAAATGGGTATCAGTCGACGGTCTTTACAGCGAATTTTGGTACAAGCTTTGAAGATGTTTCCGTACAAAGTCCAGACGGTGCATATGCTGTTAGCTGCTGACCGCCAATCGCGTCTAACATACGCTCAAGCCATCCTTAATCACCACCAAGAGGAAGATGATTTTTCATCAAAAATAATCATGAGTGATGAGGCCCATTTCCACCCTAGCGGGTACGTAAATAAGCAAATTTTACGCTTCTGGGGCACTGAAAATCCGCGTGTAACCCACGAAGAGCCATTACACCCGCTCAAAGTCACTGTATGGTGTGCTGTTTTCGCTGGAGGAGTCATCGGACCTTTTTTCTTCGAAGACGTCGCGGGCCAAACGGTTACTGTGAATGGTGAGCGCTACAGAGCAATGATCAACGAGTTCTTTTTGCAGCAACTTGATGAATTGGGATTGGAAAACATGTGGTTCCAGTGGTTCCAACAGGACGGTGCAACGGCACAGACTGCTCGTTCCACAACCGATATGCTGAAGGATGCATTTCCCGGGCGCTTAATCTCCCGTTTTGGCGATTTGCACTGGCCAGCAAGATCGCCTGATTTGACCGCTCCAGACTTCTTTTTGTGGGGCTTTTTGAAGTCGCGGGTTTATGTCAACAAGCCTCAGACTCTTGCAGCTCTTAAAGACCGTCAAGAATGTGAGGACCTGTCGCCGGAAGTTTTGGCCAAAGTGATGGAAAATGCCATAAAAAGTCCTCAAATGACAATCCACTGTGGCAGCGGCCATTTACATGACATCATATTCTCGACTTGATGTAAAAAAAATTAAAAGACCAACTAAAAATAATCCAAAAGAAGAATCAAAGTTTTTCATTTTTTTTTAAATTACAGCCAAAAAACATCGAAAGGTAATTTTTGCGCCAACTTGTATTTACAAACTCTCCACTAAATAATGTCTAAATAGTGTTATTGGTTAACTATTGCATTTTTAATAAGGCGCTGATAAACATAGATGACAGTGTTTCTATGCCACAATTCATAACAGTATAGATAAATTTAACAGCTATGTAGTATCGAATAAAAATAAAACTAAATTGGTTATAAATTGTGCTGACAAAACAAAAATAAATTTTCTTGCAAATTCCAGTAAAAACTACAACCTATTGTAAAAATATTATTATTAATATTATATTATTAATATTATATTCGATAAATTTAGTCGAAATCTTAAGTGTCAAGATTTTCAACTTTGGATACTTTTAAAAATCGATAAAATCTAATTCAAGATTTTAGCAAGTGCCAAAGACATTATTGGTAGTCGACATTTTTTTGTCGGCATTTCGTACGATTCCCATTTAGGTGAGATAAAAATCGACATTTCTAACGACAACTTTTCAATTGACATTTAAATGTTCTGAACTTTAAACTGGTCAACTTTATTTTTGTCCATAAAAGTGCAGTCGAAGTTTTAACAGTCGATAAAATTTGCATTTTTACAGTCGAATTTTTTTTTATGTCGACCATTATGTAAGTCTCCCTCGAAAAAGGTTTAAATTTTTTTTCGATTTTCGTAGAATAAGACACACAGGGTAAGCGGTTTGGTATATTTGTTTGTCAACTCAAAAAATTGTTGATCTCCTATGTTAACTTTTTATCGGATCTCTCTGTGTGATTCGTGAAATTGATCTTCACTCCAAGTTAGATAAATACCTTCACTACCTCAGGGTTGACGTTATCAAAGGTGATGTGTCCTAGGCTGTACAGAGATAATGTACTTTGTCCAGTCATCGTGAACACAAAAAAGGCGTGAATCATATAGCATTTCTCCTGCTTATTAATTACAGGTTACATGACGCATTACCTTGCCGTTTATATTGTGCTATGACTATCTGTTATAGCATAGACTTGATAAATTTTCATGATCTTAAAATAAATGGTTTCGAATATAAGAATGCACTGCTATTATGCTGAATGACTAAAGTTTTCCATTAATTTTTGGCCTGTATGTACCTTAGTTTTAAGAGAAAGAAAAATGAATTTAAAAAAACAAACAGGCACACATGATTGGTTGCAATTTTGGCCCTGGGTACTTACAAGCCTGTTGGGCCAAAAATGTGTATTTTGTGATGCCATCCACCAAGATCTACGAAACCTTTTCAATAGAAATTGCGCAGTACTGATTCGCGCCCTTATTCCTGACGGAGTTTGATCGTTAGTGTCAATGTTAAAATGTTAGGGCCCAGTTATAGCTATCATTGAACAACTTCATTGGAACACAATACATGACGGAATTGAAATGTCACCCCAAAGCTTATTGGAACATTCCATTTCATTTTGGTGGAATGGTAATCATTACTTCATAAAAATAAATGTTGATCAATAAAAATTAAGACGTGGTTTTCTGCGAAAACTGTATTTAAAAATTTAAATATTTTTGGATAATCGTGTTCTAAAATTAATAAACTTTTATTTAACACCAGCTCGCCAAAGATTGAATTTGTAAGAAACCTGCAAGATGTAAAAGAACATTTTCAATGAGGGTTTTCAATTAAACAAAACAAAAAAATCGGAAATTGGTGTAATCGTTTGTGTAGGTTTTTAAATTAAGTCAAGAGTCAATAGTTTTTCTATAAGCTACACTGATATGGGCCGCTAATAACTTTAGATCAAGAGCTTCTATTTCTTTAACTCAGGCAGACCTACAATCTCGTGTCAAAAGGTATTCATTGCATGAGTACGAGAAACAGTTGGATTTACCCATCACTGTCATCAAAGTTTTACCCATCCTCATAGATGATTTGATTAAAAAGAAGGGAAGAAAAGGTGAAAATTCTCAGAGGTATAAAATATAAACTTCCGTTTAACTTTCAGACTAATTCAGTTTCTTGCCAGCTCAGATCTAAGAAGCTAAAAATTAGCATCAGCTACTCTACTAATCGAACTACCAGGTCAGCAAATAACTACCTAGTACTACGAGTTTCGAGCATCACTTTAAGCATTTAACTCCAACCTTTCAAAGAGAGCACAAATAACCTACCATACCTCTTGCCAAAGTCTTATACTCTGCAAGTATATAAAACTCTCATAATAAGGTTTTCACATCTTCGTTTGGAATCGACGTTAAACAGTCGGTCCCAATCTATTTTGCAAAAAATTATAGCTTCGCACACAAAAAAGAATTGGTGCAGTTACATTTGATGTCCTGTATAGGTCGCTAACAGCTGATATTTATTTTATTTATTTAATGCACCACAAATCGTTCTCTGGCAATAAAAGCTACAAGTTACAGCTCTAAAATTATTAATCTGCTGAAATCCCGACACTTTTGAGTGGAAAGAAACAAAAAAAACGGATTAACGACCTAAATGTTGCTTAGCTCTGAAGCTACTGAAGCTAGCGGACAAAATGGTTTGACTAGCCTTTAATGTCGCTTATACCTTCAATGCCGAAGTCACTATTAAATTTGGTTAGAAACAATATTGTACAACAATATGGTCTACGGATTATGACGCAACCACAGTCGATAGTCTCTTCCGATGCAAACCAAATCCAGGTGCTCATCAAATGTGCGGAAGATTTGTAAAAAAAAAATAAATAGAACTCAAAGTCCTATGCTCTATAGGAATCCCTGCAGGGAATCACGATTCTTGACAGAAATACCTGTAGTAGACTTTTATATCATAAAACAAATAAAATTAAACAACAGGTCCAAGCTGCTCTGTTATAGTGCTTACAAACCTAATCAAAAACTGAGTTTTCGGCAATAAGTTTTCGAAAACCACTTGATGTTTTCACACAGAATTGACCAGGTTTCGTATGACATTTCAATTAGTTGTGATAGAAGTTGCAAAATTTGTGTGTGAAATTATATTAATTGAAAAAAATGAATTCAAATAATATGTTACACTAGTACATTCTGGGAAAAAGGGGAAAAAGAAGTGATTGAGAACAACGAAGAATATTTCAAACAACACTTCAGAATGTCTCGTCGTACTCTTGACATACTTTGTAGTGAACTACAATGTTTGGAAAAGAATGACACGAATTATAGAAAATGTATTTCATTGAAAAAGAGAATCGCAATGTGTACTACCTATATTTGGTTCGTCTGCTGAATACAGGACGGGTTCAGTTGCATATAACTGCCATTCCGACGGTGAACTTCCTGGATTTTTTCTTTCCTACAAAAGAACAAAATGGAGCTGAAATTTATTTTTCACAAGCCACTGAAAATGAAAAAATTAAAAAATGCGTTCGTTTTGTAGGCAAACTGATCAGCTATTTTGAGGGACGTGTGGAAAACACGTGTAGAACATATGAAAAGGTATGTTCGTTCAAACAACCTTCAACGAGATGACGTCTGCGAAGCGGTTTCAAGACGGCTTCGGCTTAGCCTACTAGTTTTTGAAAACTGCAAATGGGTTCGAAAACTTAGTTTTCGATTAGGGCTGTAGGAGTTTTAAGCAAAACTTAGTTTTCGGTTAGGTGTGAAAGCACACGCCAAACCATGTACAACTCAAGTCTCTAAGGCTTCGCAATGGAAATTTGCACACTGTACAAATAAAGCCATCCTAACCTAATTTAACCTAATATAACTCGTTTTGTATATATATTTACATACATTAGGAATATTTTTCAAACTAAATATAAAAAAATTCATGTATACCCTGTAAAACAAAAAAGGATTCCGCAACTATTTTGCGAGGGAAATTTTAATCTCCTCAAGTAAGCTTCTACATTATTAAGCACAGAGAAACTCCATGTTACCACTAACCGTAATGGCTTTGACAAAATTTATATCAGTCTATTTATCTCACTCAACTGCCAGGATGATAAGCAGGATACATTAAGCTCCACGTGTTTCAGGCTGTTACCCTGGATAAATCAATTAAATTAAAAATGCCGACGAGTGGTTATAGTGATTGGATTGGTTTTCGCGTGTGTGTTTTTTTTTCACTATGCTAGTACTAAACAAAAAGAAGTAGATGAGAAGAGAGTACTAAACCTGATTAAGGTAAATGACACGACAAATAGTCACACGAAACATAGCGTGTATTGCTATATTATATGTTGTCAATATTAGAATGTCTGGTGAATTTTTTTAATTAAAATTTAATAAAACAAATTGAACGTCTTAAACATGTCCAACATGATATAGGTACACTACACACATTGGGATAAAACAATTCTTATTAAGAACCAATCCATCATTTATTTTCATGATATTCTCTTCCAAATGATTTTTTTTTTATTTTGGGTTTGACAATTTCCACCTTAGATAATTGAAAAAGATGTCAACAACAAAAGCGAGAGAGAGGCAAAAAAACAAAAGCAAATTCAACGTGTAACAAGCCATTTATCAAGGAGTTTTCCGGTGTTCATGAACGATGAGAGCTGCCTCTAGGGTAAGATTTCCCCCCACGTGTCATCCATTTAACATATCATTGCGCCAACACTAAACCTCGAAACGGCAAAGTACCGAAAAGTACCCCTCACAAAGTGAAAACTGTTGTGTAACTACCCCCAACGTCTCTCCACCGCACTTCGTCTTGACAGAAAGATAAGTCAAGTTATTTCATTTCCTGCCGGAGGATGTGTGAGTGCTCCCCTATCGAAAAAAGAGGAACGCCTACCACACATCTAGTAGGATGTATCCTTGCCAACTCTCCCACCCCCACATTGGATTGGCAGTGAGTTTCAATAAATGCACATACAAAGAAGCACTCACCACATATAAATATTTATATTTTCTCTTGTATGTATATAAATACAAAACCATACAAGCAATACGCCCGGAAACGTGATAAGTTCCCGATTTGGATGGGAAAACTACTTTTGGAATGATTGTGTCGTAATTTATCCCTCATTCAAAAGATTGCGCTAGCCCATTTCATAGCCCAACTGGATGGTTACGGTTAGGGGGAAATAATTTTTTTCTCATGTAACCATAACAAGGATATAGATACGTCCATCTTAACGGGGGGTGTAGAGACTTGCGGCAACACGTACGTATGTGAAATGGAATTTCATTGCGGAATTGTGAAATAAATAATGTTGATGAAATTCCAGCTTTTTAAGCATTTGTGTTTGTATCTGTAACCTGTGTCCAGGTGTTCCATATGTCAGGAGACAGACAGGCTGTATCCTTTTTACTTTTTTTTTCATTTCAGGCAGTGTACAAATGTCCTACATTGATTGAATAGCGTTGGCATGCTGACTATTTTCAGTGTCAAAATTGTAAGGGGTGTGGGATGGGGTGTGGGAAAATGCTTGACATTTTATTGTAACAGTTACAAATCGAAAGTGAAATGTTTGGTACTGGAGAAAAACGTTTTAATATTAAATTTGAGTTAAATAAAAGGTCAATCATGGCACCTACTTTTTGGTGTAGCTTTTGAGTTTTATGAAAAGCAGCATTGCCTAGTGATTGCTGTCATGGGGTTTGGTTTTTCGTAAGGATGAGTATTACTCTCATTAAATATAGAACAAGGAGTTTTGAATATAGTTTTGAATATAGGACAAAGATTTTTGAATCTTACTTACTTACTTAAGTAGCGCTACAGTCCGGAATCAATCTTTGCCTCAACCAACATGCCGCTCAGTTGAGCACTCTTAGTTGGTTGAGTCCGGTTTCTCCTTATATGCGCCACTTAAGGCGAGTTCTTTCTCGCTCGTAGAGTTCTTGGATGACTCTTCGTCTCCATAGCCCGTCAACTCAAACGGGACCGAAGATTTTTCGAAGAATTTTCCTCTCGAATCGAGAAGGATTTTCTCATCCGCTTTTGAGACGGTCCATGCTTCAGCACCGCAGAGCAGGACTGGGATGATCAGGGTCCTATATAGGATCTCCTTAGAAGTTTGAGTGAAGGCTTTACTACTTAATTGCATTCTTAGTCCGAAGAAACAGTGGTTGACAAGAGTAAATCTTCGTTAAATTTCTGACAAGATGTTGTTGTCAGTTAATAGCGGCGCCGAGATAGACAAAGTCCCGTACTACCTGTAAGTTGTATCTGTCAATGGTGCCGTTCTGTCCAATTCGTCGATGTTGTGTGTCCTTTCGTGGTTACAGCATATAATATAAACCCATCTGGATATGACATCACGTTGAGTCCTACCAATGATATCAATATCGTCGGTGTGTGCTAGTAGTTGTATCGATTTTTGGAAAATTGTGACTCTGGTGTTGGCTCGTGAGTTATGCACAATCCTCTAAAGAATCAAATTAAGGAAGTCACATGACAGCGCATCGCTTTACCTAAATCCTTTGTGCTATTGGGGTCGTTTATGACCTTGCTGAAGCAGTGAGAATTGTCCATCGTCATCCTACACAAACGGAAGAGTTTGGGCGGTATAACAAAACTAGACATGGCTCTGTATAGTTCGTCTTTATAAATGCTGTCACATACGGCTTTGAAATCGATGAATATGTGGTAAGTATCGATTTTGACTTCTTGAGTTTTTTTCAGGATCTGCCGAAGTGTGAAAGTTGGACTGCTTGTGAACTTTTCTGGCCTAAAAAAACGCTGATAATGGCCGATCAGGCTGTTTGTAAAGTGTTTAATTCATTCACTTATTACGGCTGATAGGATCTTGTAGAAGATCTTGGTAAATCTTATGCCTCTGTAGTTGGCGCAGTTTAGAGGGTCTCCTTTGCTGTGGATCGGGCAAACGATGCCGAGGTTCCATTCTTCAGGCATTCTTTCATCCGACCGGATTGGGGTTGTGAGTTGGCGGATGTAACCTACCAAGTCATCTCCGCCGATTTTATAAAGCTCAGCGGGAAGGCCGTCATTTCCGGCAGCCTTTTAAGCTTAAGTTTAGATATTGTTATCCACACCTGACTCAGATCAGGTGGTTGGCGGTTTTCGCTGTCGTTGCCAATATTGAATACTCAGTTCTGTCTGACAGTGGAATGTTGTTCCTCATCGTCATTTATCGGTCTGCAGAAGTGATTCTTCCATATCGACAGCATCGACTGTTTCTCAACTAATATATTTCCTTCTTCATCTCGACAGGATTCTGTTCTAGCCTTGTAAACCTTAGCTTTGACGTGACTACACTTCGGTAAGACTTGTGTACATCGTTCCTGAATTGGCACCTTTCTACATCGTCGATCGCGCGATTTTCTTGCTCTCTTTTGTTCTCTGCCTAAAGACCTCAATGGCAGCTCTTGTCTTCACTTGCAGCTTAGCCTTGTAGGCCTGATTCTTGACTGCGAGCATATGTCGGTATTCCTCATCAAACCAGGAGTTTCTTGCTAATGGGTGCGAGAAACCTAGCACATCAGTCGCGGTTGATCAAATGGCTTGTTGACATCGTTGCCATTGTTCTTCGACATTCGATGATGGTGGTATGGTGATAATTGGGAGGTTAAGGGATAAGCATTGCGCAAAGGTCTTGGCGGTTTCTTGCGATTGCAGTCTTTCGACATTAAATTTTTTCACAGTATTTCTGGATTTTCGTGACGTGGTGAATATCCGCATTTTTACCTTGGCTGCAACTTGGTAGTGGTCCGAGTCGATGTTAGATCCCCGCAATATTCGCACATTCAAAATACTGGGTGCTTGCCTCTTGTATATCGCCGCAATGTGATCCGTTTGGTTGACCGTGCGTTGACCTGGCGACCGCCATGTCCCCTATGGATATCGAGATGAGGAAACCGTGTGCTGACCGTGCGTTGAACTGGAGACCACCATGTCCCCTATGGATATGGAGATGAAGAAACCGTGTGCTGGCTATAGCGGTAGGCTATTTTTTCCGCTAAAGATGTCTTCTCTTCTAATCAATGCGTTAAAATATCCCAGCACAATTTTAACATCGTACTTCGACAGTCGCTCATTGGTTAAGTCAAGGTGATCGTAGAAGCAATCCTTATCTGTATCATATTTTCCCCCATCGGGGCATGATCACATAAGGCTAATGTTGGCGAATTTGGAATTGATGTGGATTGTTTAAATGCGTTTGCTTATGGCTTGGAAACATGAGACTTCTTGTTTAAGTTTCGAATTTATAACAAACCTGAATAGGCGCTGTTTCCGCTCACTATAAGAAGGTCTGTAGTGGATGTCAGAGTTTCCTCTTTTTGCTCGCCCCAGCCCATCGTATTTCCTGGATGGCAGTAATGTCTGCTTGGCAGCAGTTTAGGGCTTACGCTTGTTGTTCGATTGC